>JACXGM010024737.1:0-15605 GCA_016801145.1 Umbra pygmaea | reverse complement strand
TATATTTTAAAGAAAATTATCACATTTCGATTACATTTCTTTTTTATATTTATGATATATAATGACAATAAACTGATGCCAAGCGTAGCCTAATTAAAGTCAGTTATCAACGGAGGCTGCGGCTTTAAAGTCGTTGGCGCCCGGGTATGTTCAGCTCTTTGAAAATTTCCAAAGCCTTCAGATGAATGACGCTCTGGTACAGGCATACAATCATGCTGTTTGTCAGTCACATGTTCACACACTCTCCTGTTTATGTCTTGGATGCAGCCGCATGGAAAGCTTTTCTCTGAATGTTCGCATTATAAGAATGTCTTTATGGGCTCGCCATTTTCTAACATTATTTTCTGTGACACTATAGTCTTCTTGGCTCCCTGGAAGTTTTTTGCTGGCGGTACATTTTCACGAAACTAGAATGGCACATCTGTACTGTATAGAATGTGCTTCAGGTTACAGGAATAGCTAAATGCTGCAATTTGCTTTATTTTTTGCAATGTAGGCTATTGGTATAGAGTTATTCCAAGTTACACAAAATTAAACTACAGTTATTTTCTTCCAGTTGTCTAGTCATCACAATTTGGCCCAAATTCGCTCAAATCCGTACACTTGCCCGAGTTTAATACATAAACTTCGAGGACACATTGTTCACTTGCTGCCTAATATATCCCACCCACTGACAGGTGTCATTTTAACAACATTATCTGTGTATCAGCGTCGGACTGGCTGTCGGGAAATTTCCCAAATGGGCCGTGAATAGTAACGGCCGTTATTTCATTATAACTATGAAGCGAAAAAAGTTTCTATCTTGCGAGGTGGGTTGTAGCGGTTAGGGCTCAGTGTGCTCACCACTTTGCGAATTAATAACAACAATACACTTTACATTTTGTGTTATTTATGCGCCAAATTAATATTTTGCATGCTATAGGCGCCATTGGTTTCTGCTGGGAACAGTTAAGGTTACCTAACCTTACAGATAATGGCTATGGTTAGGTAACACTCCAGTATGGTTAAGGTTAGGGTAAAGTTTAGGTGAACGCTTAGATATGATTTTGGTGTACATATTACACCCCACTTTGGCATATTTGTAGCATGCAAAAAACATTTCCTCTGCTAAAACTCGTATGTATGTTGCAATTTCACTGTTAAGACCCCATTTTGACTATAATTAATCTTACTGACATCTAGTGGCTAACCATTAGTCCCACCAGCCAGTAGTAATCAAGTGCTTGTTGCGCACAATCATTAGCCAATGGTGTATCAGATACTGCGCATGCAGTTTAGACACTCCCTTCTAATTACAATATGATGCGAGGAAAACGGGAAATTGGGAAATTGGTAAAATGGGTAAATGGTAAAATGGGTAAATTGTTAAATGGGAAAATGGGAAATGTAAAATAGGAAATGGATTAACTATTCAACTATTAAATGATAAATGGAAAAGTAAAATGAGGTCTTTTTTTATTTACTTTGTTATTTGATGATTGAAAAAGTAAAACAATGTGTTTTTTACATTTACTTCATTGGCTTATAGTAGGCAAAGGAAATGATGAACAAATGATGAACATTTAATTAGCCTCATTTCCTTTTACTACATTTTGGCGGTCCTGGGATTCCATATATATATTTTAAACCTTGTAAATTTAAATCTTACCTCAAAATATGTAGGCTAGCTTTCAGCAGCAGTTGCACCCAGATTGCCAGTGAATGTGTGTAACGTAGAGGGTAAGCAGCGTTGCAAACTCTCAGCTATCGTCACAGTCAGATCATATTCAGACACCACCCAGATACCGCCCAAAAGTCTATGGCTCCTCCCTCTCATCCAAAATTGTCACATCCGCAACCAAGATGTCTGCGCCCATAACGGCAAATTCGGTGACCCAAATCAGATCTTAACAAACCAATGGGTGACGTCACACGTAGCGTCATCCAGTAATTATGTACAATCTATGTGTAACGTTTCCAGTTCCTCCTTCCTGGATTGCTCGAACTACAACTTCCCTAGTCATGCCTGTTTAGAACTACAATTCCCATAACCCGGACTCAATCATCCAAATTCTGAACACCTGCTCTCACCCACTCTGTATTTAAGCCACACACACACATTGCCTCTTCGCGAGGTATTATAAGTACTGTTTTTCTTCTTACTGAGCGTTCATTCATGTATTGTTGTTCCGGTCTGACCTCTGCCTTGTTTTTGGATTATTCTGCCTCGGATTTACCTATGTACCTTAGCTTATACTTTGCTAGTTGCTATTCTGGTCTGACCTCTGCCTTGTTTTTTGGATTATTCTGCCTGCATAAGAACCTGTTCTTATTTATATACCTCTACAAGTCTGACCCCTGCTTTTGACTGCCTGAGTGAATAAAAATTATTGTTCATTTTTACCTCTTTGAAGTTTTATCCTTACACTATGAGTAGTTCCCACTTACTTTAAGGGGCCTACTTACTACAGGTGAAATTTTGGTCAAAGGTCAAACTATTTGGTAGGATTAGTCATTTATTTGTGAAAAATGTTCTAAAAGTAAGCAAAATGACTTTTTCTCATACTGGTTGTGGTAGTTATTACCCACTGCGCAAAGACACGTCCAAACAACGTCTTTTCTACACATCAAATTTTAATCCCCTGAAGGTGCAGACTGTAATGCCAGATGACATCTTTTTTCCGACATCTTCCAAACGTTTAATATTGACGTCGACAGGACCTCTTTATTAAGGCTAATTGCAGCCCAAATGTGGTCATTGTGGACATCTTTTTTATGTCAAAGATAAACTAATTTTAAGACATTGTTTTTATACTGCTTCTTGGCTCTGTGCATAACTGTAGTCCCATTTCAAAAGGGGGCATACTGTTCCAGTTTATTTTCCTACAGCTTCTTTTGATTTTCTCAGCACCAGATAATAACTGGAAATGCATACAAAGGTGTAATGCATTTCCAGTTCAAACATGCTGCAGCTGCTTAGCCAAACAAAGCTACGGGAAAATTAACTGGTACAGGAAACAGGTCATCCACCTTCTGGAAAAAAGGGACTACAGTTATACACAGAAGCTTACAAATAAATCACAATTGAATTCCCACTCATTTATTTCCATCTTTATTGTAGTTAATCACTGGCACAATGCTTTGTCTGCCGAACTGTTTTGGTTACACAGCCCACCTTGCTTGGGTCTGTACCACAACACATATACAACAATAAAAATACTGTATATTTTTTTAAATATTGGAAATATATCATAAAAAGTGCTAAACTGAATGTGCTTTGAGGTAAAATCCAACCAGAACCAACTATATTGAACACAAAAGACTGACAAGATTCTCCCCAATAGATAATCAGTTGTGAGTGTCCACCTCAACTTCTTTGTGGTGCATGCTTCAGATGCTCTGAAGCATATATCCTTATGAAGCCCTCTGTGGCTGTGTCATCACATTTCATGACTCCATCTGCACAAGTAGAAATACACAAAGGTAATCTGCAGTCATATACAAAGCCCCCATATTTGTAAGCAAACACATGTTGCCTGTGCATCCTCTACTAATACTGGATGTATATTATATATATATATATATATATATATATATATATATATATATATATATATATATAATTCAACATGGAAGGAAATGTTTTGTCCAATAAAGTCATTATTTACAGATTGGCAAGAGCTAATTCTCTTCCCTTGGTCAACATGAAATATTGGCTTACGGTACATTGTATTGCTCTATAAACCTTTGTCTTCTCTAAAGCTTTCTTGCCTTGTCTCTCCTTCCCCTTCATATTGAATTTTGCTATAAGGGCATTACTGAAGAGCCTAAAGAAAAATAAATTACATTTATAAATCAATGTGAATGATACAGTGGGGTGAACAAGTGTTTGATACACTGCCGGTTTTCCTTTTTTTGCAGGTTTTCCTACTTACAAACAGAATGTAGAGGTCTGTAATGTTCATCATAGGTACACTACAACTGTGAGAGATGAAATCTAAAAGAAAAATACAGAATATCATATTGTATCATTTTTAAATAATTAATTTGCATTTTATTGCATGACATAAATATTTGATCACCTACCAACCAGAAAGAATTCCAGCTGTGGAATGTGTGGAATGTTGTCGCATGAATCCACTAAATGAAAAGTGCAGGGGCAACGTAATAGAAGTACGAAAATAGCCTAATAGCAAAATGTGCAGCTGAAACATAAAAACACCTTAAATATGTTGTCATATAATGTAATTCAAGTTTTCAAAATAGTTTCCTGATAACGTAATTTGGGAGAAATTCTGAGATGTACGCTTGGAGCTGGGACCAGTCTCAACAAAAACCAACAGTTTGTATCTGTGGATGGTCTGTCCTCCAAATAATCAAAGGTATGCTTTGGTGTTCCACAAGGTTCTGTTTTGGGACCGCTACTGTTCTCGCTATACATGTTGCCTCTTGTTGATGTCATCCGGAATCACAATGTCAACTTTCAAAGCTATGCTGATGACACACAGCTGTACATTTCAGTGAAAAAGGGAGAATCCCCAAATTTGCACACGCCGGAAGCCTGTGTTTTGGATATAAAGAGTGGGATACCAGACAATTACTTACTTCTAAACTCTGAAAAAACAGAAATGCTTATTTTAGGTCCCAAGAAACAAAGAGACCTGCTGTCAAATCTGGCAGTAAACATAGACGGTTGTACAGTCATATCAGAAAAAAACTGTAAAAGACCTTGGTGTTACTCTGGACCCAGATCTCTCTCTTGACGAACATGTAAAAAATATATCAATAGCAGCTTTTTTGCATCTCAGGAACATTGCAAAAATGTGAAATTGTCTGTCAAAGAATGATGCAGAAAAGTGAATCCATGCCTTTGTTACCTCAACATTGGATTATTGTAATGCTCTCTTTTCTGGCTACCCAGACAAAACTTTAAAAACTTCAGTTAGTGCTTAACACAGCCGCCAGAATTCTGACTAGAACTGCAAAATCGGAACACATTACCCCAATTCTAGGGCTGATTTCAAAGTTTTACTATTAACATACAAAGCACTACATGGACTTTCTTTTACTTATCTGTCTGATTTGGTGCAACCATACATACCTACACGTACATTACGTTCACAAGATGCCGGCCTCCTCACTGTTCCTAGAATTTGTAAACAAACAGCTGGTGGAAGGGCTTTCTCATATAGAGCTCCAATTCTGTGGAATGATCTGCCAACCCATGTGAGAGCTGCAGACTCAGTCTCAACATTTAAGTCTATGCTGAAGAATCATCTCTTCAGTAAGTTCTATGGTATAGTGTAGTCTGGCCAAGGGAGCTAAAAGAGAACTGTTAATTAACCGCCCATGCTGGCTTGCCTGGTAGACTCCCCTCTCTTTACTGGGATATCCTCACTCCAATGCTACCCCTGCGGTGGTTACGATCTGCTGGTGACCCTTTGGAAGTGTGGTTTTGGCAATGTGGGTTGGTCGGAAGCATGCCTGCTTGCTCCTGCCCAAGGCTTTCCTTGTGCAGGACCACGTCTCTTGTCCCCCCGTCTCAACCCCAGATGTTATGCTGCAATAGTTTATGTGCCGGGGGACTAGGGTTTTTCTGCCCTCAGAGGCAGATTATATATTCATTTTGGGATCAGAGCTGTGTCAAGGTACTAGACCCAAGGTATGCCCACTCTAATGTTCCTGATGTCATGTTCATCCTAGGAGGACCCTAGGAGCATGCAACAGGACCATGTGGCCTGATGACTCATCCTGTCCCCGTTTTGTGCCCAACCCGCTGCTGTGCTAGATCCCATGTCACTGCGGTTGATGATCACGTTTCCACCTGATGACGCCAGCTTTCATCTCCAGGCGGCTTCACGTTCTTCCTTCACAAGACCACCAAACTGTATTGACGCTACATAAAGACTATGGTCACAGTCCACCCATCATATCTTCATTGCTGGACAATAATTGAACACTGATAAACAAAGTGACCTTATTACAATGGGCTGTGTACCTTCAGATCCCCCACCTGGTACAGCCAGAAGAGGACTGGCCGCCCCCTTGAGTCTGGCCTCTCTCTAAGTTTCTTCCCAGGTCCCACCTACTAGGGAGTTTTTCCTAGCCACTGTGCATCACTTGTGTTGCTTGCTTTTGCCAGGTGTCTGTCAAAGCACTTTGTGGCAACTGCTTTTGTAAAAAGGGCTTTATAAATAAATTTGATTGATTGATTGATTAGTAACACACTACGCCGTCATGGATTTAAATCCTGCAGCGCACGCAAGGTCCCCCTGCTCAAGCCAGCGAATGTCCAGGCCCGTCTGAAGTTTGCCAATGACCATCTGGATGATCCAGAGGAGGAATGGGAAAAGTCATATGGTCTGATGAGACAAAAGTAGAGCTTTATGGTCTAAACTCCACTCGCCATGTTTGGTGGAAGAAGAAGGATGAGTACAACCCTAAGAACCATCCCAACCGTGAATCCCAACTGCATGGAGGTGAAAACGTCATTTTTGAGGATCCTTTTCTGCAAAGGGGAGAGGATGACTCCACCGTACTGAGGGGAGTATGGATGGGGCCATGTATCGCAAGACCTTGGCCAACAACCCCCTTCCCTCAGTAAGAGTATTGAAGATGGGTCGTGGCTGGGTCTTCCAGCATTAGAGCTCCAACTAATGATTATTTTGTAACGATTAATCTAATGACTAATTTATCGATAAAGTGTATTTTTTACTCTATTAACAAAATTATAATACAAATTAATTTAAAATACAGAAAAGGTGTATAATGAATATTTAAACATTTGAGTCAATCATCTTTACAAAACAAACAGTATGCACAACAAAAAATAGCTCAGTCCTAACTGGTTTTACAAATTTTAACACCAAATATCTATAAAGAAAAATCTGAATTTCAGAATGAAAAAAAGAATTTAGGAACAAAGTGAATTAAATAATTTGTAGTTTTCAAGAGGAATACCAAATATAGAAAAGTAAATGCTCCTACATATTCAGAGGAACATCATCAGTGTTGGGGAACATTACTTTAAAAAGTAATTAGTTACTTTGCTCATTTACTTTTCCAAAATGTAACTATGTTACGTTACTGCGTTACTCTTTATTGAAAGTTACTTTAAAAAATGCTTTTTACATATGTGTGTCTAGGTTTAGTATCATACAATACTCATTGGACAAAAAAGTATCAATTTATTAACCTTCCCAAATATTTAAATGATTTGAATGAATTTTAATGGTAAGTTGATTAAGAAATTATTATTATTTACAGAAACAACCATGGAACAATAAGGGTTAACTGTCTTGCTAAAAAACAGAATGATAAAGGCTTCACCTTGGTAGTGTGTGTGTTGGGGGAGGTTGAACCATTCTTCTGGGGGCCTCTTCAAAAATTAATCATCGGCCCTAAACAATTAAGCCACCTTGCCGCCCCTAGATAGTGATTGCCTGATCATGTCGAGTGCAGACTTGTGGTAACTACTTTCTCTGGGCATGATCCAATTGACCAATATGATCAGTCTATTTCTGATGAATGTGTGAGTGTTTGTAAGTAAAACCAATTTAATCTCAATGTCTGAGTATATAACAAATATTTACTGAGTAAAGAAATACAGATAAAAAATATTTTGAGTTTCATACAATATGCAATGGGATTTGACTCAGAGTAATGCTACTGAAATTAATGGAGTCACATGGAGAATAAATTGAGCAGGCCTGAACCAGAAATATTGAGTCTAAAGCAGATGTGGGCAATTATTTTTGCTTGAGGGCCACATTGAGCTTTTGAAACCAAGCGAAGGGCTGCATTTTATAGCGATGCATGAAAAATAGGAAATGTTATTTTATTAAATTAACCCCACCCCCTACACAGTTACGTGCATATCCTACAGAAAATAAATGTTTTGTTACACCATTTCCTTGTTTGACTGTAATGTTTTTAGTTTACCAAAATATAGTCAGTGAAAAGTACCCAACTTTGTGACGCGATATCTCCGGCTGTCATTAATCCACACGGACGAACCACTCCTCATTATTTGCATCTGCATTATTTTATCATCAGAACCCCCTCTTTCCAACTATATTGGTACTGTGTTGGTATTGTGCAGGATGATGTCCTACATCATTGCAGCGTTAATATTTTGTCAAAAGTAAAAAAACATGACGACTTCGCAATAGCTCCGGCTCTGATAAACTCACATGAATGAGCCACCATTTCTTTTCGGCTGATCTTCATCTTTCCAATGTTATTTTGCCCACCTCTGGTCTAAAGGGTACAGTTTAGATCTGTTGGGTGGCAGAATTATAAGCATTCTGAATGTGTGTTTACTGGCACAAATACACACGTTCCGAGTGCATGTCACTTGAATCCTTGCGCACCTTATGTAGTCTACTGTATGTAAAAAACTTCCATAAAGTGCGTTCTCATCGTTTTTAAGTAATGTGAATATTTCCAGCTGTTAAAATGTAGGCTATGAATTCTTCCAGTTTGCTAACCTCCAATCTGCATAACTCGACAGGTGCACAGCTCACTGGACACATTTATTCATCCTCCCTGCTTTTTGATAGTTTTTAAGTAATGTGAATATTTCCAGCTGTTAAAATGTAGGCTATGAATTCTTCCAGTTTGCTAACCTCCAATCTGCATAACTCTGCGCATTACAATTTTTAGTGCAAGATCTCTCCTTTTTTTGATTGGCGTGGAGGTGCACTAATGAAATACGGATTAAAAAACAAAACGACAACGGATAATAAATTATTAAATTGTGTTCTAAAATAGAAAAGGTCAAAATATAACGTAAATGTAACAAATTTTCTCGTTATAAATGTAACTAGTAACTAATTACTTTAATTTTGAAAGTAACGCGTTAGGTTACTTTTATTCAAAAAAAGTAGTTTGACTAGTGTAACGCGTTTCTTAGTAACGTGCTATACACAACACTGATTATCACAAACATTGTGTTGTGGGTGACTGATGATTTCATAAAAAATTTGCTATTCACACACAATAATTATTTTTACTGTTTTGGTACTCCATGTTATGTTTTGTATTTCAGATACTTACACCTTTAAGTGATATATAAAAAGTATAAATAATGCATTAAAATGTATGTCTACCTACTTGTCTGTGAAAAACTGATCTTCCTCCAAGTGGGAACTGCACAGACGTGACTTTTTGGGGCTCCATTTTCTGCTGTCTCTCCTCATGTTCACCAACCATTGCTTCAGCCTGGCATCAGAAGGAAATCTGTTTGGAAAGAAATGTGGTTCATTTGTGCATTTAGATCTCACATCCAGAAGGTATATTATCAGTTTACCCTAACAATGCACCACATCCAGAAGGTGTGTATATTATCAATTTACCCTAACAAGGCACCACATCTGCTGTATGCATCTGCTATAAAAATGATTAAAATGTATATTTAATAGATTAAGTTAAGATGTTACAATAATATACAAGTTTTTTTCAAGACAGAACACTAATGTAACTATACTTTTTTTCATGTGCAGCTCCGGGTAACGTTGCCCAATTCTCGTGGTACATATCTCTCAGTATATTCAAATAAGAGGCGTGACAGGCTCTGAGCAAGGGGGTAGGATAGAGTTTGATATTGGGGGGGACACCATATATTTTTTGCAAATTTTACTCAAAGATATGAGACTACACTTACGTCACTCTTACCTGTCGGTCTGCTCCTGTCTCTCTCTTTCTTTGTCTGCCTGTCTCAACCATTTGATTAACCTCCTGCAAGATGTACAAAACTAGCATTCAGATAACACCATAACCAGTAACTGAAAACAAATTGTACAGTATCAGAACTGGACTTGACAAAATAAAAAGGCAAAAAATATAATACGGTTTTGTCACAGAATGAATATTTAATATGTAGGATTTCAAAGCACTGATTTGCAGATTCACAAATACTCACACTCTGACATCTGTCTACAGCAGACAAAATGTTACCACTTAAGCCTTTTTAAGAGCTCACCTCGAGCCTTGTATCTTCCTTTCCTGTCTTCATACTGGTGCTGCCTTCCTGCTCCTAAAAATACAACATGGTTGCTGTGATTCATGTCTAAGTTAAAGCTCCAAGAAGAGACCACTTTCAAACTACAGAATGATAATTCACTTATTAATAACTGGATTCCAGCATGTGATGTGCAAGAAGGTGATGGGGTGTTCTGGTCATCTAATGAGTCCATTAAATGTACTATGTATGTTAACATTTAGTCGGTTGGAAGTCAGAGAGTTGAGTCCCTGCTACTTAAGTCTGCTTGAAAACAATTATTAAATGGAATCAAGGCTTATGAGAAAATAAGCATATTGTATTTTCTTTTTATTGATTAAGGAACTGGCATTGAACAGGCAGCATCTCAATCTCCATCCTTGGGTTTAATCCATTACAATCATGAATACATTTGAAAACCTCACCTCACACCCTGCAGTGCCACCTGGCTCTCCTTTTGTCTCCATGGCTGCATCACGGTTCTCCTAATAAATTAACAATATGATATTGCATACAAAGTAAAAGTGGACTTATATATGATCAGTTATGTTTATCTTGGGCTTTTCTGTATGTTGTAAAATGTATAAAAGGCATAAACTTTCACATATTCATCATTTATTTCTTTTAACACTTCACATCACACCCTCCACTTGTAACTAAATCTATACAGTAACTCTTTCATGTGCCACTCCTTCCTCACCTGCCTCTTTCCTGATGGCACCAGCATTCTCCTGATGACACATTATATACTTTTTTTTATTCAAATCTAGGCTTGGTAAATGATAGGTTATGATGTTGTCATGTCCTGTTGTACAGTGTTGCCACAGTTACTTTGAAAAAGTAATTACTGATTACTGATTACTCCTTTAAAAAGTAACTTAGTTACTTTACATATAATCACGGAAATAAAAGTAACTAAGTAACTAATTATAAAACTAAGTTTTCTAAATAACTGTGGCAACACTGGTTAGTACCTACTGTTGTATACACTATGGTTACCTAACAACCAAGCCCCCAGCTGGAATTCAGATAGAATGCAGGTTTAAGGCACTTCCTCAGTTGCATCAATTTGCCAAACCGGATGCTCACCCTGTGGAACTACTACAGCAATCAGTATGAGAAAAAGTATTTTAGTGAATATTATTCACATATAAATGACTTCTGCTACCATATTGTTTAACTTTTGAACAAAACTTCACCTGTAGTAACTGTGTCACGTCCAGCCTTATGTTGATTAGTTAATTTCTTGTATTATGTGTATTTTCATTGTAGTTTTGTTAATGTGTTCTGTCCCTTTAAGTTCTTGTGACACCTCTCTCTAGTTTGACCATTGCTAGGATAGGTATTGGATAGGTTAGGCTTAGTCTTGTAGATCTATTTAATGATTACGTTCAGGCATGTTCTATTAGTATGTTAGTTTGCTCTATATAAACAATGGTTAAACTAGAGGGAGGTGTTGGGCATTCACTCTGTTATAGGTGTTCTTTTTGGTGAATATTTTTCAAAGACAACAAAGAGTCCTGCTTCCATATGAATGGTCATTTCAGGAAACTGTGACCTGTAGTAAGTAGCAGTGAGTTATTGTGAAGTAGCCTACTACAGCAATCAGAATGAGAGAATTGATTTTTATTCCATATTTTCCAGAAATAATAACTGAATTCTACATATTGGGAAGTAATACAATCATCATGAAAACAAATGATTAGTGAATATCTTTTCAAGAAATAGTCAACGTTTTACATCCCTACTGTCATTGCCAATCTACCAAAATGGTCATTTGTAGACGGTCCCTTACAGAGAAGCAGTGTGAAGCTTTGTCAGATACAAATCTCTAGCAATAATAATTCTGTTTTTTTTTTGTTGATACTCTGTAATAATAACCCTGATCACCTCATTGACCTGAATTGCATTGTTGATCTCGAACGAAGGGAAAGGTAAACCCAATATCAACTGAATATCGAACGTTAAGCCAACTTCCCTGCGCTTGGACGCTGACAAAATATGCCACCGAAAATGTGATACCTGTTCGATAAATTTCCTAGATATACCTAGATTTAGTTTGTAGCTCTTTAATAATGGGAACTTGAGTTATGACATTGTATTAACCACACAAAAACAAAGCTGCATAGCAAGTTAAACTAGACCCATGCATTTTCGAGAAACTGCAGATTTTGATCGAACGCGAGTCGTCAGTTGAGAAATTGTAAAGGAAAATAAAAAATAGTGACCCCAATCCTTTGAACACTAGTGTATATCTGCTTGCTTCAAATCTACGAAGTAGTTAAAATGCTGTCAGTTCCACTTTAAAGAACAATTCTAGACTAAATAAAACATTTACACAGATCCTAGTGAACACTTATCCAGAGCACATCATTTGGAACGAGAGATGGTTTAATTCTTATAGAGCAGTCTACATATGCAATCATGGCCTACAGTGTGTTGAATGAGAGTGACATGGGTCCCTATTTTTGTGTTGCTGGCTATACTGGCTCAAGTGCCTGAGGATATGAGACTATATTTGGATTACATACATTCTAGTGAACATTTGTCCATAGCACATGATTCGACACAAGCAATGTTTTGGTTTTTATAGAGAAATCTGCATATGTAATTATGGCCTACAGTGAGTTGAATGGGAGAGTGATGTACTGTATGTGGTTCCCTTTATATGTGTTGCTGCCTATACTGTCTCAAGTGCCTGAGGATTTGACACTATATTTGGGTTAATTACTTCCTAGTAAACATTTATCCATAGCACATAATTCGGCACGAGCATACGTTTTACTTAAATCCTTCAGACCCCAATAGAATTATATTTTTAGTTTGAATTAAATTAGTATTTAATATAATTAATGTTTATATTCTTTATTTATTGCAAAGAATATAGTCCTTCAATTGAGATGTATATTTTGGAAAATTGTGCACTGTCTCTTTAAAATTACCAATATGGGATAATATAAAAACCAAGTTTACCTTGGTACAGAGATGCGGATAAATAAACAACATTACAAAACAAATGGTATTTGACTCCCAATAATGCTACTTAAATTAATGGAGATACAAGGAGAACATATACATGTGATCAAAGTGCATGTTCACGCAATAACCTTATCCTTTTTACATCATCGTGCCAATGAATGATAGACAGATTTAAAGAAAGTAACAACAGATAAGACTTATGCATACTTGAGATTTAAAATACTATTTAAATTACCTTTTTTTATTCAATATTTTTCCACATAAATCAACCTTTCTACATGCTTAAAACATCCTAATTAAAGAATTATACACATTTATATGCATTGACCTTAGGGCTTTTGTTTTGAAGGTTTTCTCATTATACCAAACATATGACGTCATCTGAAGTGTTGCTAGTAAAATACTAGTTATAGTTTGCTGTTATAGAGCAATCTGCATAGGCAAGCATGGTATGTATAATATTCACATTACATTTTTTTTTTTAAATATACTTATTGATTTTCAAGATAAAGAGAAAAAAGGTGGGGGAAAACAAAACAAAAAACTAACAAAGAACACACAAAAAATAATAAAATAAATAAACTTGGATTACAGCAATATTCCTTGGTCAAAATTAGGGTGGATACTATAAACAAAAAACATTGAAAGAGTAATAAAGATAAATTAATTTCACATATACAAATCACATACTAATTTGCCCAGTGAGGTTTTGTAAAATCACCAACGTCTATGGGTACACATCTTTGAGGCACTTTAGTATCGGGTCCCATGTCTTATCAAACTTGTCTCCTCTAACTTCATTATAAAATCTCAATCTCTCCAGATGCAAAGTATTTGACAATTCTTGCAGCCACAAACTATACGAAGGCACAGAATCCATTTTCCATACACGTAAAATTTTCTTTTTTGCAATCACCATCCCAAATTGGATGGCACTTCTTTCAGATTTATTGACAGAGGAGAGGACACTTGTTAACCCCAGGATTGCTACCAAGGGGCTAGGAACTAAATAAAAAAAAACAGAAAAATACCCTTCCAATATGAATAAAGTTTACTACATGCCCAGAAAGAATGTGCTAGAGTACCTATCTTGGACTTACATCGGTTGCATACTGGTGAGATATCAGGATAAAATGTTATTTATTTCATCCGAAATGTTTTGCATATGTACAAAGGGAGTGTTTTTCTTGATAATATTTGCCACTCATCTTGCTTTTTTGCTAAAGTTGGATTGGAAGATGTGACGCCCACGAAGGACATAATACTTTAGCGGCAGTTGTTTTTTATATGTGTTTCCTGGAGGAAACATGTATCGGCTTTGCGAGTACATATATGGGCATACACTTTTCTCCTTTTCAATGGGCTATTCATCCCCCTTCACCCCCCCCCTTCATTCCAAATGACGAGATTAATTCCACCATCACTGTGCTTACTAGGACCTCTTAACATAAATAGTATCTACAACGTAAAATATCTTATCCCCTGACCAGGGGCCTCATTTATAAAACTTTGCGGTGGATTTGCGTCAGAAGTGGTGTACGGACGAAATATAGGACGTGCGTACGCAAAGAAATATTCAGATTTATAAAACCATGCGCACGCACGTCCTACGCTGTTTTTCCTTTATAAATCACAATCAACTCTAATACGTGGCGCAGCGTTTGCGGATACATGTCATGCCCAAAATTGTCCATAAATAGTCAGTGAAACTCCCCGAAATTAATATTTATTGATTGAGAAATCATGGCATACACAGTAGAGGAAAACCAAAAAAGCAACTTCACTCAATCAGGCATGTGATTGGCTAAGGACAAAAAAGCAGATAGAAGAAGGACCCATAATAATTTCTTTGAACAAAACAAATCATTTTTCTTTATTTTACAGCTAGATGTGTCCAGGGAGGTGTTCCAGGCATGTCCAGCTGGGAGGAGGCCTCGGGGAAGAACCAGGACTAGGTGGCGGGATTATATCTCGAACCTGGCCTGGGAACGCCTTGGGATCCCCCAGTCGGAGCTAGTTAATGTGGCTCGGGTTAAGGAAGTTTGGGGTCCCCTGCTGGAGCTGCTGCCCCCGCGACCCAATCTCGGATAAGCAGATGAGAATGGATGGATGGCTAGATGTGCAACATTCAACTTTTTGACACATGAGAACAACTTATTTGAATTTAAAAAATAAAATATATATTTTAAAACATAACTTATTTGGTGGATGTGTAACAGTGGGACGCCTTTCCGTCCGTGGTTAAAACAACATTCGTTCTTATGTTCATTCATGTTTATTTGATACTATTTATAACTAGAAGGTAGTGATGATCGTCTCACAAGCAGCTTTAACCGAGGCTCTACAGCGATCTGTCAAAATATAAAAGTATATTTTAACTTTTCCTTTCAGGGAGGGATTTTTGCAATGGCACCAAGGTCATTGACCAGGGCATTAAGTGCCATCTAAAAAAATACCAAACTCCTTTGCTCTTAAAAGCAGCAATTCAATTCAACGTGAAGTGCCCTCACATTTACAACAGGGCCTCAAACAAAAATTTTGGTCACTGGCAACAAGTACTACTACAGTCACTCAGATTATTTAGGCAATATGTTTGACAACATTCTCAAGTATAATTGATGTATTCCCAGTTAGAAATAACATGGTT
>JACXGM010024736.1:0-15605 GCA_016801145.1 Umbra pygmaea | reverse complement strand
TGGTCTCTACAGTCTCTAATGGTCTTCACTGATATCTACTGATCTGTACTGGTCTCTACAGCCACTACTGGTCTTTACTGATATCTACTGATCTGTACTGGTCTCTACAGCCTCTACTGGTGTTCACTGATATCTACTGATCTCTACTGGTCTCTACTGGTCTTCCCTGATATCTACTGATATGTACTGGTCTATATAGCCTCTACTGGTATTTACTGTTATCTAATGATCTATGCTATAAGATGCTAATCATGCTATAATAATAATAATAATAATAATAATAATAATAACTAGAATAGGTACAATTTCTGGGGAAATTGTGTGAAGTGTTCTTGCCGCCACTAGTAGCATGATTAGCATCTTATAGCATAGATCATTAGATAACAGTAAAGACCAGTAGAGGCTATATAGACCAGGACAGATCAGTAGATATCAGTGAAGACCAGTAGAGACCAGTAGAGAGTGGCGGCAAGAACACTTCACACAATTTCCCCAGAAATTGTACCTATTCTAGTTCTTATTATTATTATTATTATTAGGTTAAGAGTGTTTTTTTTTCTATGTGTTTTGCCAACCGGGAAGATTTTACAGTGTGCTTTGATACTCAAGGCCAAACATAAGAATTTTAAATGATTATACGTTCCCCACACACATGTCGTTTTTCTCACACGTTTCAAGGATTTCCTTCAGATTTCGCCCCTAATGCCTGTAAATGTCCACACCTGTCAGCAAATTTTGTGTGCCTATGCCCCTTATATGGGAGTCCATTATCTATATGTATGCCTCAGGAAACAGTATAAATAACATCTCTAACTACTGCCATTTACCCCTTTTCTACTCAGAGTTCTGAGGTAAGCACTGTGCACTTCTGTATTGATATGTATGTGTCTGAGTCACAATGAATTAAAAACAATCATTGAGTTTTAAGGATTTATCCTTTGTGGTTTATTTTTCCTACAGTCCTTTCGTTGCCATGTTTGTGTTCAAGTTAACTATGGGTCTTCTGGCCCTGGTCTCCTGTGCCTGGGCTGAGGAGGTGAGTGGAACTGGACACAGAGCAGCCATTTCAGAAATAACTCAAGTAAAACTGGGTCAAACTTTTACCTGAGTAGCATAATATTTTGCCAGAGACCAACAAAGGTTAGTTTTCTTCGTCTAGGGACCTCTTGCATAAACAAAATGATAGATCATCACTTATTTTCAATGAAATACATGTTATTAATAACATACAAAAACATTTATTAACAACTTTATTAACATTTTTACTACCCTAGCAAATATTTTTACACAGTGAACATGTAATTATTTATTCTCTATATTTTAGCAAGTTCATAATCGATTTTAGGACCAAATGGGGCTACTGACAATAATAATACGAGCACTTGGCTATCTTGGGATGAATGTATTAACTCTAAGTTTTATAGTATTAATTAAACATGTTATCTCCTTTGTTGTGGTCTGTCTTCTGTTACATTGACCCCTTAAGTTCAAAGGTAAGGAAAACCTATGGGCACCATCATACATTTACCTACCTACCACATAAACACATGTGTAATGTTAGACTGTATTTGAAGACATAATGAATCTGAGGTTCTATCTTTCAGAGAATGCTGCAGTGGAAGAGCCTTCTGCTAATCTTTCTGTCGGTGAGCTGTTGATCAGAGCCAACAAGGACCTCAGTAAGTTGGACCTATGTTCAATTCGTAAAGGACAAAACTAAGGAGCATACAGATAGAGCTCTGGACAAAAAATAAAGAGACAACTGCAAATTTGTCTTAAATCAACCCCACTGAAAACCTCTGGAATGTGGAAGCAAGATGAGAAAGATGGATGGTCACAAACCATCAATCAAAGCCAAGCTGCTTTAATTTTTAGGCCACGAGTGGCATAATGTCACCCAAAATCAATGTGAAAGAATGGCGGAGAGTATGCCAAGATGCATGAAAGACAAATACGGTACTATTATTCCACCAAATATTGTTGTTTGAACTCATCCTAAGTTAACACAATATTGTGTTGTTTAACAATGAATATTAACTTATTTTCTTTGCAATTTTCAAGACCATGGCATCTTTTTTATACAAATAAATTCTCAGAATGATTATACTTGTATTTAGAACTTCTGAGAAATGTTGTCAGTAGTTTGTGGAATTAAAGCAAAATTATAATTTTACCCAAACACATACCTTTCAACAGAAAACCAGAGAACCTTTTTTTTCAGTGGTCTCTTAATTATTTCCAGAGCTGTATTTATCTTCCACTTCCTAATGCAGGGGTGTCAAACCAGATCCACAAAGGGCCTAGTGTTTGCAGGTTTTCACTTTTACCTTGTACCTGAATGATTAAATGTCACTAATTGGTTAGGATCTCGCCTCACCTGGCAGTCTAAGTCTTAATTGGGCTCTAATTGAAAGGAAAGACCGAAAACCAGCATACACTCGGCCCTCCGTGGAACCGGTTTGACACCTGTGTCCTAATGTAATCCATTTTCCATGTTCTTCACTCAAGCCCCTGAGGCTGACGAGCCGACTCTGATAGGAGACATTGCCCTGCCCTCTGAGAAAAATGCTGACCCTTGCACCGCACGGGGATGCATGTGGCAAAAGTACAGTGATGGAAAGATCTGGGTGCCCTATGTCATTGCCAACCACTTCTGTAAGTATTTACTATTGTTTTTCTCCCCTCCTAATTGGTTAAGTCTAATTCCCCCTGACCCTGCCTAGTTGGCAACTCCTCAGCAAGTGTTGGATGGTCAAAGGCGCTCACATGCTTCCTCCAAGCACAGAGCTGTCTGATTCTTATCACATTGCTCATTCAACATGGAAGTCTTTAGTACACGTGCGGAGGGATTACACTTTTGGAAAAATGTTGTAAAATATTGTAAGTGATACAATAATATCACTATAACCATTTCACTGTTGCTTGTTCTTCATTCGATCTGTATAACAGCATCTCGCGAAATAGCCATCATCCAGCGTGGTCTTGACTCCTTCACTGCAACCACCTGCATTCGCTTCTTCCAACGCCAAAATGAGAGGGACTATCTTAGCATTGAGTCTCGCAGCGGGTAAGTCTGAATTTCAAACCCTTTACTAAACAATTGGAATACCATCCCATCACAAACAATTTAACTAAATTTACATTTGGTTTTAACAAATGTATTAAAACTGATGATGAAGATTCCTGAACCTCAGGCTACTAGTTGGACTGAAAGAACCATTAGATATTTTTCATGCAGTAAATTAAATCATTTGACAACAATTTACTGCTCTTTATCCTCTGATTTAGGATTTAAATAATTGGTAACACTTTACAAACGTTAGTTAATGCAGTAATAAGCACTTACTAACATTTAATAACCCTTAACTAAGGTGCTTAATTATCATTTACTAAGAATATTGTTGTTAACTAAGGTATTAAAAATGCATTACTTTAACATCAGTAAATGCAGTAATAAGCATTAACTAACTGTTAATAACCATTAACCAAGGTTTCCATTTTAACATTAGTTAATGTAGCAGAAAACATTAACTAATATTAATAACAGTTAACCAAGGTGTCAACTTATCATTTACTAATGTTAACTGTTGTATTAATTGTTACATTATTTTAACATTAGTTAATGCAGCCAAATACATTAACTAACGTTATGAACAGTTAACTAAGTTGTCTAATTTAACATTAGTGAATGTAGCAATAAGCATTAAATAATTGTAACTAACAGTTACAATAATTCCTCAAATAAAAACTGGGGCCTCTTCTGCAAAAGGTAACAGGCTTTTATTAGAGGCAGGCCTTTATTTATAATTCACTATGTTTGATAAATATAATTGGCTATATTTTACTGTCAATCCTCATTCCAGTTTGCCCTTTTAAAGTTGGGCCTACTGCAATACATTATTAACACAATCTCAACATTTCTTGTAACTGTTCAAATAAGTTGTTGAAAAATGTTGTTGAAAATTCAGTGGCTTGCACTGAATTGGACCGGTGTTACTTCCAATGTAGCTACTGCTATCTATTGGCACCCGTACGTTACTACAAACTACACCAGGCTGAGTAAAATATACAGCCGCATTGACAAAAATACTGGTAGGACAATAATAAGTGATACTCATTCCTGCTCCTGCGAGCTGCCATTCCATAAGTTTTCCATCCAACCCCAGTTGCGACTAGCCTGAGTTAGCATTTCATCCTGGTATTGAGAAGCGTCACCTGTACTAAATTTGGTTTGGAAAAAAAACCTGGAATAAACCAGTTATTAATGCTCTTTGTTTGCTTTATTTTCAAAATTTTAATCATACACACCTTAAGTAATGCTTATTCAGGCCTATTAAGCATTTATCAAGTGTTACTGAAGGTGTATATGTTTACAAATTTACAATAAGTCAAAGAAAAAGCAATAATAACTGGCAAGTGTTATTTGAGGTGTACATACATGTTTACAACTTTACAATGAGGCAAACAAAGAGCCTTAATAACTGGTAAATGATGGTTAAGTAATGCTTATTCAGCAATATTGAGTATTTTCAAATGTTAATTGAGGTGTATACAGAGGGTTAAATCATTATTGAACACGTCACCATTTTTCTCAGTAAATATATTTACAAAGGTGCTATTGACATAAAATAAATAAGTTCAGAAATTAGGTTGTGTAATGATGTGAAATGACACAGGGAAAAAGTATTGAACACCCTTACTGACATTAATTTAATACTTTGTACAAAAGCCTTTGTACAGACCCCTCCTGTATGGAGAAACTAGTCACATGCATTACTCTGGTGTGATTTCGGCCCATTCTTCAAATCTTGAAGTTTCCGTAGGCCTCTTCTATGAATCTTGATCTTCAGTTGTTTCCATAGATTTTCAATGGGATTTAAGTCAGTTGATTGGCTGGGCCATTCTAGCAGCTTTATTTTCTTTCTTTGTAACCAATTGAGAGTTTTGTTGGCTGTGTGTTTGGGATCATTGTCTTGCTAAAATGTCCACCCACTTTTCATCTTCATCATCCTGGTAGATGGCAGCAAATTTTTGACAAGAATGTCTCTGTACATTTGCCCATTCATCCTTCCTTCAATTATGTGAAGTTTGCCAATACCATTTGCTGAAAAGCACACCATGATGTTCCCATCTCCAAACTTCACTGTTGTAGGATGTTTTTCGGATGATGTGCAGTGCCATCACTCCTCCAAACATGGTGTGTAATTATGGCATCCAAACTGTTAAAAAAAAAATGTCAGCAGTGGAGTCTTGTGTGGTGAGCGTGCATACAGGCCATGGCATTAGAGTGCATTACTTACTGTTTTCTCTTCTGTTTATTATTTTCAATCTGTCAGAAATCTTGCGAGGAGCACCTGGTCGATGCAAATTTATGGTGTAACGATTTTCTTTCCACTTCCATATTATGGCCCCAACAGCACTCACTGGAACATTCAGAAGCTTAGAAATGCACCTATAACCAATGACATTATTATGTTTTGCAACAATTAGGTTGCGGAGGTCTTTAGACAGCTCTTTGCTTTACCCATAATGAGATGTGTCTTGTGTGACTTCTTGGCAATGAAACCTTTTTGTAGGCCATCAGTTGGGACTGAACCAGCTGATATTAATTTGCACTGACAGGGGGCTGGATTGCTTTTTAATTACTGATGGTTTTCAGCTGTTGCGTTGGCTTTCCATATCTTTTGAATCTCTCTTTCTTCATGTGTTCAATACTTTTCCCTGTGTCATTTCATATTATTACATACAACTTCATTTTTGAACTTATTTTTTTGGTTTCTTTGTATGTATGGATTACTTGGGTTGTTACCAATATCGGGTCATAATTTCATGTCAATAGCACCTTTGGAAAATATTTACTGAGAAAAATTGTGATGTTTTCAATACTGATTTCACCCGCTGTATGTTTACAACTTTACAATAAGGCAAACAAAGAGCATTCATAACTACTTAATTGTGGTTAAGTAATATATATTCAGCACTATTAAGCATTTATCAAGTGTTACTTAAGGTGTACATGTTTTGAAGTTTACAATAAGGCAAACAAAGAGCATTAATGACTGATTAATTATGGTCATGTAATGGTTTTTCAGCATTCTTAAGCACTTATCAAGTGTTACATAAGGTGTATATGTTTTCACCTTTACAATAAGGCAAACGAAGACCATCCATCAATGGCTAATTATGGTTCTTCCAAAAGTATTAATTTCTTGTGCTGTAGAAACCTCCAGTTAACATAAATGAAATAAATTATTCTAACTGGCAAACAATGACATTACCCTTCAAATGTTAAATTTACTGTCAAATGATGGTGTGTGCCAGATTAAGCTCCTGACTCTGGACAACATGAGCCCAACGGCAACAGTGGTTTGACTCAGCCAATCTCTGTGGCACTTGTAAGCCAGTTTCTCTGAAGGCGGGTCCCTCTAGGCGATTCCTTTTTTTGTCTTCCACCTGGCCAGCCTTTGAAAGAATTATCTCGAAGGGCACAAGTTGCAGCCTGGTTAATGAATGCAGCTGAGGTTTGGATGGAGTTGTTTGCCCTGCTGCTCTCCAGGAGTGTTCACTGTTGAACACAAATCCCCTGGTTAGTCCCTGTCCAATCACATCTGAATACTGTAATCAGATTCATTGTAATCAATTACTCACCAATCCTGATGGTCTTGCATTGCAATGTTGTCTGCCGAGTAGCTAACAGTTAACTCAGCAACAACTACCACTGGCCAGGTACAGAGATGATTGTGGCTCATGATAAAGGGAGAAGGGGCGCTTGATATCATTATTTAATTTTTGCCGGTTAGCTGTCAGTTGACACATTGCGAAAAAAATACATACAGTACCTCAAAAAAGTGAGTACACCCCTCACATTTTTGTAAATATTTGATTATAACTTTTCATATGACATCACTGAAGAAATGACACTGCTACAATGTAAAATAGTGAGTGTGCAGCTTGTATGACAGTGTAAATCTGCTGTCTTCTCAAAATAACTCAACACACAGCCGTTAAGGTCTAAACTGCTGGCAACAAAAGTGAGTACACCCCTAAGTGAAAATGTCCAAATTGGGCCCAATTTGCCATTTTCCCTCCCTTGTGTCATGTGACTCGTTATTGTGAAAAGGTCTCAGGTGTGAATGGGGAGCAAGTTGGGTGTTATCACTCTCACACTCCCTCATACTGGTCACTGGAAGTTTAACATGGCACCACATCGCAAAGACCCCTCTGAGGATCTGAAAAGAAGATTGCCAAGACCCTGAAACTGAACTGCAGCACGGTGGTCAAGACCATACAGCGGTTTAACAGAACAGATTCCACTCAGAACAGGCCTCGCCATGGTTGACCAGAGAAGTTGAGTGCACGTGCTCAGCGTCATATCCATAGATTGTCTTTGGGAAATAGACATATGAGTGCTTCCTGCATTGCTCCAGAGGTTGAAGTGGTGGGGGGCAGCCTGTCAGTGCCAAGACCACACTGCATCAAATTGGTCTGCATGGCTGTAGTCCTAGAAGAAAGCCTCTTCTAAAGATGATATACAAGAAATCCCGCAAACAGTTTGCTGAAGACAAACTGACTTAAGACATGGATTACTGGAACCATGTCCTGTGGTCTGATGAGACCAAGATAAACTTATTTGGTTAAGCTGGTGTCTAGTGTGTGTGGCGGCAACCAGGTGAAGATTACAAAGACGTGTATCTTGCCTACAGTCAAGCATGGTGGTGGGAGTGTCATGGTCTTGGCCTGCTTGAGTGCTGCCGGCACGTGGGAGCTACAGTTCATTGAGGGAACCATGAATGTCAACATGTACTGTGACATATTGAAGTAGAGCATGATCCCCTCCCTTCGGAGACTGGGGCACAGGGCAGTATTCCAACATGATTATGACCCGAAAACACACCTCCAAGATGACCACTGTCTTGCTAAAGGAGCTGAGTTAAAGGTGATGGACCGGCCAAGCTTGTCTCCAGACCTAAACCATATTGAGCATCTGTGGGGCATCCTCAAATGGAAGGTGGAGGAGGAGTGCAAGGTCTCTAACATCCACCAGCTCCTTGATGTCATCATGGAGGAGTGGAAGAGGACTCCAGGTGCAACCTGTAAAGCTCTGGTGAGCTCCATGCCCAAGAGGGTTAAGGCAGTGATGGAAAACAATGGTGGCCAAACGAACTATTGACTTACTAATGGCTGTGTGTTGAGTTAATATGAGGGGACAGCAAATTTACACTGTTATACAAGCTGTACACTCACTATATATTTTAGCGAAGTGCAATTTCTTCAATGTTGTCACATGAAAAGTTAGAATCAAAAACTTGGGTGTACTCACTTTCGTGAGATACTGTATATTTTCGGGGCATGCGAAACAATCTGCACAGCATGCACAGTTTATAAATTTTGGATGTTCACAAATTTGCACACCTACATGTCTGTGGAACCCTTGGCAACTGCCTTGTCCGTCTGTGCCAGGAGCAGGGCCTGGTCATAGGTGACAAAGCTGAATACTGAAATAACAAAGTAGTAGCCACATGACTAAGGACCTCTGAACAAACAAACATAATGAGCTAGTTGTTATAACAACCCAGTACATCAGTGTTAATCTCCACATTGGAACAATTCCAATATAATTTTTTTAACATGTTGTCCGTTAACAATATAGCTGCATATCGTGCATCCCAAGTTTGACCGAACACGACTGTGTTGTTTGCTTGCACGGGTCTAACTTCTTCCCTAAATGTACTAATATATGAATGGGAATGTAACAAATCACCAAAAGAATGTGGTTCTGTTGGTTGCATTTAAGAACAAAAAAAAGAATTCACAATTGGCTGCAGTTTAGAAAGTGTGCATGTTCAAATTTCGTTAAGATTTGTTACGATTACAATGAATCATGCAGCCCTAGTTCGAACTATTTATGCCAATGGATTGGTCTTGAGCCTCCTCTGCTCTTCTCCCCAGATGTTACTCCTATGTTGGCCGCCGGGGGAATGCCCAGACTGTGTCTCTGAGCCGTCAGGGCTGCCTCTACCACAACACCGTCCAGCATGAGCTCCTCCATGCCCTGGGCTTTAACCATGAGCAGACACGCAGCGACCGGGACAACCACATCCGTATCCTCTGGGAGAATATCCAAGATGGTTAGATTCCAAGCCTTTTTCCTTCTCTAATTTCTCTCTTTCACAGACCTGAATTTGTAATTACACAAAATGCATTGCATCTTGTATCTCAATTGCACATATTCCTTTATCCATTTTGACCACATTTTTCTCTGAATATTTTGTTGTCATTTCTAGATTATGGTATTGCCTTGCATCTCCACAGCTAGATTATGGTATTGCCTTGCATCTCCACAGAAAATCAAAGTTCAAAAATCCAAGTTGTTCTGTTTCTTTAACGTTAGTAGCTATACATGCGCTAATTTCAGAGGTGCTGAAGATAAAGGAAGACAGACCGAGGTGTAGTGGAAAATAAACAGCCTGTCATGGGTGTTTTCTCTTCCTTTGCGGCCTGTAGCTTCAAACTTCAGCCCCACTTAGCCTACCCAGCAACCTGTAGGGAGAGTCGAAGGTGCTGTTTTCCTTCTGCTACCTACATCTTGTGGGAATAGTGAGTAGTCTTTCGAGTTCCGGCATACTATCAAGGGTGCCCCCAAATTTGTAGTCTACCTCTTCGAAATTTGCATCCTACCAGGCTGTAATTGGTTTCTCGTGGCGGTCTGCTGCGCCTTTTTACTCACTGACTTCTTTGTTTACAGTCAGTCATTCTGTCACAGTGATAGCTATACATGCTCTGCTTTCCAAGGTGCTGAAGTTAAAGGAAGACAGAAGTAAGGAGTAGTGGAAAATAAACAGTGTTTTAATAATAAAATGACTGTTCAAATCAAAACTGCTAACGGCTAAACGTAGAAAATAATTCTCTTAACACAACATGCACACAAACGGATGAAAGCTCAAACAATGACCGACAACCACATTACATTTAGACTGAAATTAAATACAAAGATAATGATAATTGGTTGTGGCTGCAACAAACGAGGGGAAGAAATCTATAGGCTAATGAAATAATGTGTTATAGTCATGTGCATATGAGAGCGGAGAAACAGAACCAAAACAATGCACACATGAAAACAAATGAAATATACTTAAACTGAGTGAAAATAACATAAACCTGCCAGGTCCCATAAGGGAGACCATTACATTTTCTTAACACATTCTTCTGGAGATTTCTGATAGCATGCATGATGGAGTTTAATGGACTCACCACTGACAAATATCGGCTTAACCCAGTTCCAGTTTTTCTGGAATATTTTTTACATATTTCTCCATCAATTGGGGTTGATGATCTCTATAATGGCATCAATACATTAGGGCTTGTTGTGTATTATAATGCATTTATTCATCAAATAAATGTTAACAGAGTCCGGAGAATGTGTAGGAGTAATATACTTTATCTTGAAGCCAAGGTTACTCATGAGCAAGCTGTCAATATTAATACCGATTTCCTACTGGCCCAAATAGATAGCATTAGTTTGAATCTCACCAATTAGCCTTTCGCTGAGCCCCGCCGCCCTTAGTTACTGTTGCTACGTCGACAAACAAATCGTCAAACACGACCAGCGCAACAGATTGCCATGACGGGAAGAGGTATACCCGTGCGTTTCACTGACCTTTTTTGGAACAATACCTCCGCGATATCCTCCAGATCGAGGCAAAAGGGGTTACAGTATGCAGTGGAGGGATATATTCAAAATATAAAGGCCTCGTTAAACTTAGCTTAGAGAGTAGGTTAACATTCTGGCAATGATATCCATGGTAATCATAACTTTGGTCCAATTTGTGTTCTTGCCTCTAGTTAGTAGATCTAGACAACACGGTAACTAGTTAGCTTTTAGCCTTACCTTTGAGCAGACGTATTTATGCTTCATAACGTTCGACACATTTAACTGGGGGTGGAGTCGTCCACCCTGTTTTATGCATTGTGGGCACAGCTCACATTGTGTTTTCGGCTTTGGGAAGGGAAAGAAAACAACTCCTCCAGACAAGCTCTTGGGGTATCTAGTGTCCGATTTTCAAATGCTGTGAGCGCACCGCTTCTCCGTCCTGCTTGGGCGTCAATGTCTGTCGGACCTGCTCACATAGTAACTGTTGCTATGATGTGTGATTGGACAATGGCCGCTTTGGGGAGGTGCCGGCGAGAGGTCAATTGGCAGCACCTTGGATTCAACATAATTCAACTGGTTTTACTGGCATCCATTAGTCTGGCATTCTATGTTAATCTCCTTTCAAGGCCCAAATAGCGGGCTATGGTATCACCTCTTACTGAGACAACAGCCTTTAGACAAATATCTGCCAATTGTTCTCCATTTGCTCAAGCTGGCTTTGGCTCACCCACATTGCATTTCAAAACACATCCTGCTTCTCAATTTATGTAAATCATTTCCACAATACCAGAATACCTTGGTTTTTGCTGCATAATTTCAACATTTATTTAAAGAATAATAAACACTTTTAGACATTTTTGTCCTGACTAATGCTGATTGTTGAACAGAGATTCTGTATTTCTTATACAGGAACCTCAATGTAATGCGCAGGATTCTCCTTTCTCATTTTCTTGCTACATTTTCTTGTATATTTCCTCAAAGCATTTCTACACAAAGTGTATACCTTTTCTACACATTTTATGGATTATCTTAACGTTAAATACCATGACAAGATATGCAACTAGTTTAGTGCTGGGTGACGTCCATGACCATTAATGCTTTCCAATATTTACATCAGTAGCTCTTGGAGTCCAAGCATCAGGCACACACATAAATCACATGGTGAACTCTATTTCACGGCTCTAGCTCCAAAGTCCCGTTTCTATCTCTTTTGATATTGTATTGCCCCAATTATTGCAACCTGAGGGAGGATCTGATGTCCAGGTAAGTACCCCTGGGGTTCTTCCAGATTACAGAATCAATTTAACATATTGTCTCCCTTTTTAAGGGGGCTCTAAATGTTTAAGTTGTGAGCATCAAATAAGGGGGCAATTTCTCCTTGTGAGAGCTTGATTTTTATAGGCAAAAATGTCCCTCATAACCATTTTACTCAGCAAAATTTTAAATTGGTATATAGGCATTGTGCATTGTTGCAAATCCAACATCAAAACAGTCTTCTAATTCCAGAGACTTGTGAGTTTAAAGAGGGTATTTGTGAGTTTAGTCTTCGATTTGTTAATATGACAAGACCTGTTTTAGAAAACAGCCACTGATGGGTGAGTTAGATGGTAGTATCTTGGCATATCACTCTTTCTTCATGTATGTTGGGCCCTTGTGAACTAAACTGTGTTTGTATAGTTGATGTAGTAACTAAAGGTTTCCGTGTTGAATTAGCAGTGTGTTAAAAATCGGACCGGCTTGGTGTCACATTCTTGAAGGGATATTTGACCATCATTCACTTGCTGTGGATTTGGCGCAGGAAAAATGTATGGTGGAATGGAGAATTACAAATTCGTATTGTTGAAAATTGTGGTGAAAAAAAATTTAATAAATAAAGACGAGCGATAGATAAAAAAGTATTTTGCTATCACACATTATGGGTAACAGCATGCGATGATGACATCATGCCTGCACTGGTGAGACAGCTGACATGAGTTGTTTCTGATGACTTCAAAACACACAAAACCATATCACTGCTGGTCATTCAGACTTCAACAAAGCATTAGCTTAACAACAATCATAAAATCTTTGAACATTTGTTTTCAACTGCCATTACATGTACTATGTTTATCCAACCTTAGCTCAATAGAACTCCCTCAATAAAGAGAACAATACACCATGAAGATATAGTACAGCATCTATCAGTTCTGTGAACAGTTGGTCTTGTCTTTTTTTTCCAGAGTATAAGTATGCATTCGACAAGATCGCTACACTGAACCAAGGAACTTCCTATGACTACAACTCTGTCATGCAGTACCACAGGTCAGCTATGTTGTAATCATTACACATTTTTCTGGACCAGACCCTGATTATACAGCAAATTCTATTACACCATAACTACAGCTATAAAGGTGTAAGTGTAATTATTTATCCAGTCAATGAGCTGCTATTTAGGCCAAGATATATCTTCAGCATTGTCAAAAAGGCCTGAATATAGAGATTTCTGATTTGTGTGATTACAGGTATGCATTTTCTAAGAACAGCAAACCCACCATGGAACCCATTCCCAACAGCAACGTATCTTTTGGTGAGGGCAAGGAGATGAGCAAGAATGACATCGACAGGTTGAACAGGCTGTATGGCTGCTGTAAGTACTGCTGCACTGAACATTGTACAGCACTTGGAGTTTAATATACACCGATTAGCCATAACTTTATGACCACCTGCCTAATATTGTATAGGTCCCCCTTGTTCCCAGCCCTAAATCACATGAAATACGTTCTGAGGGAACTATTTTGTAAAACCGAAATATGTCAAATCTGAACGTATGAGAGGGTCAATTACGTTTGTAGGGAACTAAATTGAACACTCGAATAACGTTAAATATGAACATATGAAAATCATGACGTAGCCTGTAAATAGCGTAGTTTTTGCTAGGGCGGAGGCCAGGGATGGTGGATGGGCGTATAAATCCACGACTTGCATGCCAGTGTTCGCGAGTTCCAATCCAGACCGGCACTTTGTGCTTGTTTTGTTCTACATTGCCTGCGTCATGCAGACAGACGATTGTCGTTTTTTGAAATGTTAACCCTAACCTTAATCCTAACCTTAACCTCAGTAATGTCATATCTAACCTTAAGCATTAGTAACCTAATGCCTAACCTTAACCGTTAGTATCCTCATACCTAACCTTAACCGTTAGTATCCTCATACCTGACGTTAACTGTGAATGTTGCAATATAATTTAGAACGCTATGGAATGTATGGAATGTGTGGAATGTTCTCGCATAAATCCGCTAAACTAAATGTACAGGGGCAACGTAATATAAGTACAAATATAGCCTAATAACAAAACGTGCAGTTGAAATGTAAAAAGAATAGTTTCCTGAGAACGTAATTTGGGAGAAATTCTGAGATGTACGGTTGCTTTTTCCGGCAAAACAGCAGCCCCAAACGCAACAAATTGCGATGCACTGTGTGTTTTGACAGCTTTCTATCAGAACCAGCAAATTCTCACCAATTTGAGCTACAGTAGCTTGTCTGTTTGATCGGACCACACAGGCTCCCCCCATGCATCAATGAACCTTGGCCGCCCATGACTCTGTTGCTACTGCTTTTCCGTCGTTGGACTCCTTTGAAATGTAGATCGGGAACACCCCACAAGAGCTGCAGTTTTAGAAATGTCTGACCTAGTCGTCTAGCCATTACAATGTGGCCTTTTTCAAATTTGCTGAACACAAAAAACATTGATGTCAAAATGAATAAGCAGGAAAAATGGGCAAGCATAAGGATTTGAGCCACTTTGACAAGGGCCAAATTGCGATGGCTAAACGACTGGGTAAGAGCATCTCCAAAACTGAAACTCTTTTGGGGTGTTCGCGGTGTGCAGTGGTCAGTACCTATCAAAGGGGGTTGAGGAAGTAAAAGCGGTGAACCGTCAACAGGGTCACGGGCGGCCAAGGCTCATTGATGCATGTGGGGAGCGAAGGCTGGCCCATGTGGTCCTATCCAACAGTCAAGCTTTAGTAGCTCAAATTGCTAAAAAAATGTTCATGCTGGTACTGATGGAAAGGTCTCATAACACACAGTGCATCGCAGTTAGTTGCATATAATGATGCTGTTTTGGTGGCAAAAGGGGGACCTACACATTATTAGATTATTAATGTCATGGCTGATCAGTGTATATGTACAATCAGGTCCATAAACATTTGGACATTGATTAAGGTTATGATTATTTGAGCTTACTACCACATCATGTTGGAGTTGAATTTAGATAATGAATGAGCTGAAGGTGCAGACTTTCACCTTTAATTTGATTTAAAGTGTGAAATTTGCATTTGGAATCTGTTAACCATTAATATGAAAGCATTCACTGCCAGTGAAACAAGCCTTTATTAGGCAGAAAAATCAACAAACACAGCAAAAATATTAGCTGTGGTAAAATCAACTATTCATAATATTCTAAACATAAAAGAATGTACTGGTTAGCTCAGGAACACCAAAATGCCCAGAAAACTACATCTGTGGTGGATAACAGAAAAACTCTTTCCCTAGTGAAAAGAAAAACCTTTCTCAACAGTTGGCCAGATCAAGAACAGCCTCTAGGAGGTACGCATATCTACGTCAAAGTCAATAAATAAGAATAAACTTCACCAGAGTAAATACAGAAGGTTTACCACAAGGGTTTACCACAAGGGTTTACCACGAGTAAAACCCTATGGACAGATGAGTTAAAGATCAACTTTTACCGGAATGTTGGAAAGAAACAAGTATGGAGAAGAGAAGTAACTGCTAATGATCCAAAGCATACCATTTGAAGAGAAGTAACTGCTAATGATCCAAAGCATACCATTTGAAGAGAAGTAACTGCTAATGATCCAAAGCATACCATTTGAAGAGAAGTAACTGCTAATGATCCAAAGCATACCATTTGAAGAGAAGTAACTGCTAATGATCCAAAGCATACCATTTGAAG
>JACXGM010024735.1:0-15605 GCA_016801145.1 Umbra pygmaea | reverse complement strand
TGATAGAGGTCACAGTATCACACACTGTCTACTGAGAGATAGTTACAGTATCACACACTATTTACTGAGAGATAGTTACAGTATCACACACTGTCTACTGAGAGATAGTTACAGTATCACACACTATTTACTGAGAGATAGAGGTTTCAGTAGCACACTGTTTACTGATAGAGGTCACAGTATCACACACTGTCTACTGGGAGATAAAAGTTAGAGTATCATACTGTTTACTGAGAGATATAGGTTACAGTATCACACAGTATTTACTGATAGAGGTTACACTATAACAGACACTTTACCTAGAGATAAAGGTTACATTATCACACACTATTTAGTGAGAGACAGAGGTTACATTACCACACACTCTTTACTAAAATGCACATTATGAACCAAAACTAGGTAAATGAGATTCACAATGAAATTGGTCTAAAGAAAACCCTGGAACAACATTTGTGTCTGTAAGGTCTGTTTGCTTTGGCGTCTGTTATGTCTGCTTTTTCTTCCTCAAAAAAGGATCTCTGGAGGCTGACCTCCTGTAATTCTTTATTGACCTCTTTCGAATGTCTCAGAAGCAAAAGTCACCATGTGCTATTAAAATGTGTAACGGACTTACTTAGAGCAGCTAGAAAATATATGGGCTGGCTACACCCACAAAACACAACCTTTATGTTACAAACGGAACAGCTGTGCGCTGGTGGTAGAAAAGGGTCCATAAAGACTAAAGATGGGAACTACATTTTACAGTTTACTCACCCTCTTTTTCTCCTCGACTTCATGGATGCGTTTCATCCTCCATTTGTCGATGGCAGCTTCATGGTCAGCCATTCGCTCCTCTTCTCTCTGTTTCTCCTCCTCCTGTTCAAACTTCCGACGCCGTAGCCTGGCCCTTTTCTTACTGATGGAGCTCAGTTTGTTTTTTAAAATTTCAATACACTCAGTGTCATTTAGGACCTTCAGTTTCTCTTGCAGATCCAGTTTTACACTCAACGCCTCTGTGTAAGAATCGGCCCAGACTCTCTCATTCTCCAAGTTATGTTTCAGATTTTCACAGGCCATGGACAGCTTAGAGACAAGCTGTATGGCACCGTACAGGGTGTCTCGCATGCAACCCACAGTAAGCTTTGGCTGACTTTGCTTTGAAAGTGTTTTCGCTGGTTTAGCTGTGGTCCTTTTTCGGTTCCTCAAGAAACATTTGAGCCACTGTTGATCTTGCATCCTCTGAATGGACTCTTCATCTGGAGGTTGTGGGGCCATGGGCTTGCTATAACTCCGGTCACGCTGCATATCTTTTACCAAGGATACCGGCGAAGGGGAGGCTAGGAGAGGCTGACTATGATGTTCAGTGTAACCACTGTCAGCATGCATTGGTCTAAAACATGCACCAGGGCTGTCATTCTGACTTCCATGTGGGCCGTGGAAGCGGTAAGATGGATTGTGATCAAATGATCTTTGAAAATCTGAAGCCGCTATGTTCGAGTGAGCACTACCCGCATTGTAGCCAGTCCATCGATGTGGTGGTCCTCTCGTATGTGGGCTGGGCTCCAGCTTTGAATGACTGTTTATGGGAACTGGTTGGGAAGACATTGCAGTAAACTGACTTAGTTCTGGTTGATTGAGAGGTGGCGGCGGCATCGATGGATCGAAACCATATCCTGACGACATATGAGGTGGCCCATAGCCTTCAAATCTCGGCGGTGTTTGTGGAAAGGGAGGTCTGAAATCATAAGCGGTATGACTTCCATATCCTGAAACTGACACGGGAGGTGGTAGATTCCACTCTTGACCCTGAGGAAATCTCTGGCCGCAAACTGGGGCTTGTTGTCGTGGAGGTGGATATTGGGAAGGATTATGACCCGGCCAAAACGTTCCACTTGCGTTAGTTGTCCTCGGCATGTTATTTTGGAACGATGTGTTACATGCTGGTGGTGGTTGTATCGGCGGAGGTCCGAGATATGGATGTCTCCCACTCGGGTAAATCGTACCAGGGTCTCCGGTGTTATCGTTACTCATGGTCTTCTGCCCTCGTTCCGACGTAGTTTGAAATGTTGATTCATTCATTTTAAATACTAATATACTCCGTTGTTTCACGTATTTATCTAGCTAGCTAACAGCAATTCACCTTTTGTTAATAATATAACCCAGTGTGTTAAATGTTGGGGACGTCCATGTTTACACGATGACGTCACATTCCGGATATCCTTCTTCTTTGATTTTGCTGGCAGATCGCAAACGACATGATGGTGTATATACTGCCACCTACTGTACCGGAGTGTAAGGCCGGTTACGGCCCACACAATTCAGCCTCCAATCTAAACCATGGATGTAGAGAGCTGGATGGAGCCTTAGGCAAAGCCCCGTTCATTCCAATGAGAGTTGCTCAAAAGCCAAAATGAATGGATGAACAGACGCCATTCATTCCTATGGAGAGCAAGTGAAGTCATTTAGAAGCACTTTTTCCGAGGTAGCCAAGCTTACTGCACAGCCTCAAGATGAGCGTGATGACGCGTGATGTCTCATCAAGTTGTAATCCTTCTCGTGCCAAGAGAAATCAGAATTATTCCGAACCTTGCCTCTCCCATAGACGGAGAACATAAGTAGGAAATATTTCCAATCCATCAAAACGTTGCTGAAGTATTTTGTTCCAATGCTTTTCATGGGGTCTCTATGGGCTTCTCTCTTGACTGTATGCCTCCATGTCCCCCGATTGCCTGCCAGCTTCTCCTGGATTGTATGGTACTTTCTCTACTGTGCAACAGAAAGACCTGTGGTTATGACACAACAGTTAGCATATTTTCACAACACAGCTGCTACTGGGCCATAACGTAAGATACAAGGTAATGGAGCTTTTTATACATTGTCCTGTTTCTTTAGAAATAAAAAATGAACAAATAGATTCTTTAAATGCTTAAGATGTAAAGTTATTCGCTGTCAAAGTGACCCTAAAATGAATGGGATGAATGCTAACGTGAGATGATAGCCAGGTAGCATCAGAATCCACCAAGGGGGTAGGCTTACACCCGGAAGTTGAAGCAGCCCTCTGCCTTTTTACTGCCTTCAACAATACAATAAAAATATATAGAGGTACTTACCATAATGGACCTGAGGACTCGAGCATCTGTCTTTCTTTCTAAAGCCAACCGTGCAATGGCTCTCAGGGCATCTGGTGTTACATTCAGTTCACACTGGAATACAATGTCCATTTATAATCTCTACATTTTCCTACATTAACAGCCTTAGAAAGTCGAAAATATAAGAAATACTACATATGTGTACTACAAGACTCATCCATTGTCTTACAGAGTAGGTAAAGATTAAAAATATGTCAAAATGTTATTGTTAATCAACTTCCTCTCACAATCAAAATATGAGAGAAAAGTAACAATTAATTGAGGTAAATATGTTTATAGAACAAACTCATTCTTTACATTTTTTATTTTTCTCAAAAATGTGTCATGATTCGTAAGGAATGACCAACCAAATTTAATTCTTTACAAATTTAATTCATGACCAAACTCATTCTTTACATTTTTTATGTTTCTCAAAAATGTGTCATGATTCGACCAACCAAATTTAATAAAAATATATTCCCATTTATATAAAAAGTATTTTTAGTCATTACAAACCCCTATGTTGTCATCAATGGCCTTCTGTTTTATTGATGTATAAATAGGTGCTAAAATACAGTATGTCAATAAATCACAACTAACAGATTTTTAACACAGATTTTTAACACAGTCCAAACACACATCTCTCTTTGGTGCTATTTATAAAAACTGTTTATTCTATGTTCTGTGGTGTGGCGGATGTTACAAAGCCCAGGAATCTATATCTTAACATGAATGAATGAACCAGACTTTCACACTGTCTGGTGTTAAAATTGAGAGGACTGTCAAAGAGGACATGTAGGTTTCTGACCTCGCTCTCTGCAAATGTGATGACCAAGGGCTAAGGGCATTGCTCAGGTTTTTAGTATGGGTAGGGGGTCCTAATAAAATCATCTCAGTTTTCTTGGCATTCAACTGGAGGAAGTTTGCTGCCATCCAGGATTTAATGTCCTCCAAACAGCTAGAGATTGTATTAATAGATGAAGTGCAACCAGGGGAAATGTGTATCATCAGCATAGCAGTGATAATTTAAATTGTGCATTTTAAGGATGGAACCAAGGGGCAGCATATGTAGGGAGAATAACAGGGGGCCAAGAACTGATTCTTGGGGGACACCAAATGTAATACCCACCGGCAAGGAGTATTTAGTACCCAGCTTCACAGAAAAAATTATATCTGACAAGTAGGACCTAAATCAGATTAAGACAGGACCCTGTAGTCCAACTCCATTTTCCAAGCGATCAATAATAATGCCATGATCAATGGTGTTGAAAGCAGTGCTAAGTTCCAGGAGGATGAGTAGTGCACATGATCCAGAGTCGATGGTAAGTAGGATGTCATTATAGACTTTGAGGGGTGGAAAAGGCAAGAGCTGAAATGCAATGGTACCTCCACATGGTACCTCCACATGGTACCTCCACATGGTACCTCCACATGGTACCTCCACATGGTAACTCCACATGGGCCATGACAGAGAATTTTAGTTTGGCATTGCAAAAAAACGTATTAACATTCAATTCTATGCTCTAAATTAAGATTTTGTCCTGTTTAAAAAAGGAGGACCCCCGGAATTGTACAGCTCTGTCACTGTGAGACCAGGGTTCAAATCGTTTTTTTTGTGGATTAGTGCAAAGTTATTTTGAGGGTGGTACAATAGGCAGTAGCATCTGGGTTTTTAGGGGGGTTAGTCATTTAATTGTATTGCCTTGATCTGTAATGCTCTAGCAACTCTATGGGCCGCTTGGACGCCTGGGAGATCATTCCAGGTATAGGTCTGGAAGTAGCCAATGTAGACATTCCAGTCTAGACTTCCTTGTTGAGCGAGCAGCTTATTAAGAACCGGAAGGGAAATGGATGAAGTTTGAAAGCAAATCTCGGCATTGACCACTCGGCCTTAATCACCAATTGGAAAACAGGAAAAAATGTCCAGGCCTCAACATACTGTATAAACATAAGGGTTGATTTTTACATAACATAGATTAAAGTTGCAGGCAGGCAGTCTACAAACAAAGTATCTAATCATCCTGTTTTTATACTTTTAGTAAATTAATTTACAGACCCCTCCTCTAATTTTGGCACCCTTTGGTGTAATGAAGCAAAATAAGCTGTGAAAAAAAGGTCTGTATTGTTTATCCCTTGATCTTTTATTCACAAAATTAAAGAAAATCTAACCCATAAGTGAAGTGAAGAATTAGAAAAATCTACATCATAACATTTTTCTCAAATATACACTACTGGTCAAAAATTTGAGAACACCCAGGGGCTTTCACATTTTTAAATAGAAATTCAACAATGTGGCAAATTGATTAAAATACAAACAGATCAGCCATAACATTATGGCCACTTACAGGTGAAGTGAACAACACTGATGATCTCATTATTGTGGGACCTGTCAGTGGGTGGGATATATTAGGCAGCAGGTAAACATTTTGTCCTCAAAGTTGATGTGTTAGAAGTAGGAAAAATGGGCAAGCGTAAGGATTTGAGCAACTTTGACGAGGTCCAAATTGTGATGCTGGGGTTCGCGTGGCATAGCGGGCTAAGCCGCTGCATTGCAGGACAGTCCACAACACGATGCTCATGGGGTCGAGCCTGACCATGGGTTCTCTGACTTTCCCTGGGGCCTCCTGCTTGAGGCAGCGCAAAATTGGCATATCACTGCCCGGGATGTTGGTTAGATAAATCAGATTATCTATCCTACCACGTCGCTCTCCAGCGACTCCTTGTGTTCAGATCGGGTGCCTGTAAATTCAATTGCAGAAGTATAGTCTGTGAATGTTATCATCCTGTGCATGATCAGACTAAAGGCTTCCATTTTTGGTGAAAAGTCCGGAAAAAGAATCGGAGGCTCGTAATTGGATGTGTGGTTGGATGAACCATGTGCGGGCCCCTCGTCATCCAATAGATTTGTACAAGGAGTTGTGGAGCTGCCGACAAAGCAGGATTAGAGGAAATTGGGAAGGGAGGAAAATCTGGAGAAAAAATAAATAAATATATATATTGTCCCTGTATTATCCCTGTGTTCAATACAAACATAAATAGGCCTATATGAAAAATAATAAATAAATTATACATACATTTTGTGTCCTGTCGGGGCGATAGGACACATGAATGGGATGTTACATAGTGCAGCTTTAATTTACACTTTCTTTCATGTCCATTAAAGAACATATCCTTGTCATATTAGCAACCCATGACAGTTGTTCAATCTTGCAGTCATTTATTTTTACTTTTACATTTTACTCATTCAGCAGATTTGCTTATCCAGAGCTGCTTATGATTAAACTGCCTTTCTTAAAGGGCACCACGGGAATCGAACCAGTAAACCTTCCATGTCTGACTCAAACCATTTAACAGCCAATTTATAACATATATTTTAGAATGATAAAACACAAATATTTTTGCCCATTTAGACAAAAATCATGTCTAGGCTAAACAAAAAAAACATTAGCCTCAAAATGTTTGACAAACGTAAATGTTTAAACAAGGAAAGGAAACAAGTTTTCGAAGGAAATAATGTTGGAACGCGTCCCCAGCATCACGGAAGTCCATGCAAGGAATGATCATATTGTCATATGACTTGTAGGATTGAGAGGTAAAATGTTGCAAATCCGTGGATAAAAGTGCACGTACAGTATACGTTTAATGATACCCGGATCAAAAACGGTAATTTTGTCACTCTGTGTTTTATAGATTATTATTATTTTTAATTGACATCGGTTTGCAGATGATAACTTTGTGAGCGCAAAACTGTACCGTGTTAGCATTCTAGCTAGCTTTTTGTCACGAGTGGTGATACTAGCTAGCTAGTAGTGGTAACTAGTCAGACAGTGACATGCCATGTAAAACTAGCCTAGCCAGAAAGCTAAATAAATTAAAACTACGTATTTTACCAACTAACTACCTAATTTTCAACAACGCTGGTTAAAACTGGAAGACCACAACGTTAGCTGATATATTCATGTATTGTTGAACCTAGTACAGTAAATGTCTTTCGATAGTGTTTGAAAATTATACTAACAATTTTGTTAAACCAATGACCTAAACTATTTTTTATCTGAAGGAAGGCCTTAGTTCTATTATTTTAGTGATCCCAGTTTAGAGTGTTAGTTTCCGATAGAAGAGATTAACAAAAGGAAAGAATGCCTTCTCTTTACTTGAGGCTTCTGACAGCCTACTGCTACTGTATTTGTCTTTTTGTTTTCCCAGAAATGGAGGAGATAAGAATATCTCCAGATTACAACTGGTTTAGAAGCACAGTGCCACTGAAAAAGGTAAGCAGTGGTCCCATATTTAAATCCATAACAATTTACTCAAAGTTCAATGCCACAGCCAGTATGAAAGTAAAACAGTAATATTTATTGGGTAGTTATGCTGTATCTCGAGTTGGATGACATTCACTATTCCAGTACCACAATATTTCTACTTTTTGTCCCATGTGATTTAGAAACAATTTTCTCTTTGGTTTGGAATTTGCTGTAATAATTCTCTCATATGGAATGTAAGTGCATTTATAGATTGTCCATGTTTCATCTCTAGATTATAGTGGACGATGATGACAGCAAGATTTGGTCCTTGTATGACGCAGGCCCAAAGAGCATACGGTGTCCCATCATATTCCTTCCCCCCGTGAGTGGGACAGCGGAGGTGTTCTTCCAGCAGATTCTAGCCTTAACTGGCTGGGGTTACAGGGTGATCTCAGTGAGTCACTTAAAACAATGCCCTTATTGTTGTAACACATTACTTAAAAATGCATTTTCAGTTTTTTTTAATACTATTTCAAGTATGTGTAAATGTGTGTTTGTGCCCCATGCCATAAAAACCACTCAATTTCAAACCATGAATTCTCTGGTTTATTGAAGTATTATATTACTTATACATGCTACTTGGGCTCCATATTTAAGATATTCCTAGTCAGATGACCAAGGCACATATTTTGGAATTTAATCACACTAGACTGGGTCCAAGCTTCATGCAACAAGTGGAAATCCAAGGCTTTGGCTGCTAAACTGTAAGACTTTGTCAGATCAGCATACTGTCCGGATATTATTGATGCGTAATTCACGAAAGACCACATCAAACGCTAGTCAAGGAACTAAGCTGTATGATTCATTAAGTACCTTTTATAAATGTGATATGTAGTTTTAATCAGACTGTAGCTGAAATTTTATTATTTATTTAGGTGATAGAGAATAATTCTTGTCGGAGTGTACAGTCATGGTCAAAAGTTCTGAGAATGAAACAAGTATTTGTCAACAGAAAGTTTGCTCTTTCAGTGTTCTTAGATCTTTGTCAGTAGTTACTATGGTATACTGAAGTATAATTACACACATTCTATAAGTGTCAAAGGCTTTTATTGACAATTACATGAAGTTTATGCAAAGAGTCAATATTTGCAGTTTTGACCCTTTTTTTTTTAAAGACCTGCAATCCGTCCTGGCGTGCTGTCAATTATCTTTTGGGCCACATCCTGTCAGATGACAGCCTATACTTGCATGACCAATGCTTGGAGTTTGTGAAAATTTGTGGGTTTTTGTTTGTCCACCCGTCTCTTGAGGATCGACCACAAGTTCTCAATTGGATTAATGTCTGAGTAGTTTTCTGGCCATGGACCCAAAATGTTAAAGTTTTGTTCCACGAGCCACTCAGTTATCACTTTTGCCTTGTGGCAAGGTGCTCCATCATGCTGGAAAAAGCATTGGTCGTCACCAAACTGTTCATGGATGGTTAGGAGGAGTTGCTTTCAGAGGATGTGTTAGTAACATTTCTTTATTCATGGCTGTGTTCTTAGGCAAAATTGTGAGTGAGCCCACTCCCTTGGCTGAGAAGCAACCCCACACATGAATGTTCTCAGGATGCTTTACTGTTGGCATGACACAGGATTGATGGTAGCACTTTCCAGATGGCCCAAACAAAATTTACCTTAAAGGAGAATTCCGGGCGATTTCAAAACGTAGCTCTGTTGTTTGCATATCGGAAGTGTGTCCGTAGCGTTAATAACTCTGTCAATCTGTATTGCCAAAACCGTGTTTAACTTTTGCTGCCAATAGACAACCATTACGCATTTACGGGGCAAGTTAAAATTCGTGCTTTGAGCCACTAAACATGTTCAAAATCTCATTACTAGTCCATATCCATTTGCACTGATTCCTTATTTGTTCAAACTCGCTGTGTTTATTGTAAGTTTGTTTACATACCTCAGTTTATTTCCCATTTTCCAGTGAAGTCCACACTAGTCGATTGTCGAAGTCATACAATTCAATAATCCAAAACGTATTTTTTCCCCAAAATAAACTATTTGTGGTGGTTATGTCCAAATAATGTAGCATGTCGGCCAGGTAACCTGACACCGTTTCCTCAACAGTGTTGCTTAGTTACCTCTGCTCATGTGCGATAACCCTTGAACTCTTGGGAGCTGTGAATGCAAGTATCAGTTTACTCCCGATCAAAGTATTTTATGGATATAACCACGGCAAATTGTTTTTTTTGTGGAAAAAATATGTTTTGGAATACTGAATTGTATGACTTCGACAATCGACTAGTGTGGACTTCCCTGGAAAATGGGAAATAAACTAAGGTATGTACACAAACTTATTTGTTCAAACTCGCTGTGTTTATTATAAGGAATCAGTGCAAATGGATATGGACAAGTAATGATATTTTGAACATGTTTAGTGGCTCAAAGCACGCTATTTAACTCGCCCCGTAAATGCGTAATGGTTTCCTATTGGCAGCAAAAGGTAAACATGGTTTTGGCAATACAGATTGTTTGAGTTATTAATGCTACGGACAGCACTTCCGATATGCAAACAACAGAGCTACATTTTGAAATCGCCCAGAATTCTCCTTTAATGAAACATTTAATCCAGATTTTTTCTGAAGCCCTTTCCCTCTTTATTAGAAAGACACAGAAAGATATTTGGAAGGTGGTTTCACAGCATAGGACAACTTTTGTTTCTGGATTGAATGTTTTTAACAAACTGGGCCCAGACGTTCAGACTACAGTAGATTCTGCAAGTTAAAATGGATAAAAGTAAACTTTTTTGTTGCTGTATCTCAGCTGCAGTATCCTGTGTACTGGGATCTCTTAGAGTTCTGTGATGGCTTTCGGAAGCTTCTAGATCATCTGCAGTTGGACAAGGTTTGTCTTTCCCAATTTCCAGCATTTACATTTATTTATTTTCATGTCAAACACACTCACCAGCCACTTCATTAGGTACACCTGTTTAACTGCTCCTTAATGCAAATATCTAATCAGCCAATAATGTGGCAGCATGTCAATGCATTTAGGCATCTACATATGGTCAAGAGTCAAGACGATCTGTTGAAGATCAAACCAAACATCAGAATTTTGAATAAAGTTGATTTAAGTGACTTTGAATTGTCGTATGTTTGTTGGTGCCAGACAGGCCAATTTGAGTGTTTCAGTATGTGCTGATCTACTGAGATTTTCTCGCACAACCATCTCTTTTGTTTACAGAGAATGGTCTGAAGGAGAAAATATCCAGTGAGTTGCAGTTCTCTGGGCAAAAATGCCTTGTTGATGGCAGAGGTCAGAGGAGATTGGCGAGACTGGTTTGAGCTGATAGAAAGGCAACAGTAACTCAAATAACCACTTATTAAAACTAAGTAATCCAGAAGAGCATCTCTGAATGCACAACACACTGTTCCTTCAGGCAGATGGGCTACAGCAGCAAAAGACCACACCAGGTTCACTCCTGTCAGCTAAGAACAGGAAACTGAGGCTACAATTTACACTGGCCCACCAACTTGGACGATAGAATTGAAAAAAAGTTGCCTGGTCTGATGAGTCTTGATTTGGGGCTACTAGTACCAATTGAGCATTGTTAAAATGTCAGAGCCTACCTGAGTATTGTTGCTGACCATGTCCATCCCTTTATAACCAGTGTACCCATCTTCTAATGGCTATTTCCAGCAGGAGAACATGTCATGTCACAAAGCCCACATCATTTCAAACTGGTTTCTTGATAAAGACAATGAGTCCACTGTATACCAGATAAACATATGATAGAGGTCACAAGGGAAGGAATGACATCTGTCACACATGTCACACACTGTAGTGTAAATTCTAGATAGTCTGGACTTGGAGTAGTGGACTCTGTGAAGCACCTTAAACTGTACATTTCTAAGATGGGCACAAGATGAAGTGGAGCTTATTCTGTCAATCGCTCTATCCAACTACTTCGTAAATATGCAACCCACTATGCTCCCACACAGCTTTAGTTATGCTAGTCATTAGAGTACTTATCTAATGACATGAGCCAAGAATAGATCTGAGAGATCAATGATTTCTGTTAGGGTAAGAACGTCAGTAATGCTTCCCAGGGCTGACTGGGGGGTATGCATGGAAAGCCAGAAAATTCAGAGGAAAGAAAATGTGTCATCTGTAGGTGACAAAAGAAGTAAGATGGTGGCAAAGCATATTTTTGATAAGGAAACACTCTCTTTTTTAGATTAAGCGTTTAACCAGCAAAGCAACTGAAGTTCTCCAGAATAGAGAGGATGGCTGGTAAAGACTTTGCAGGGTTACATACATAGAGGAATACATCATCAGCATATAAAGACAGCCTATGTTAAATCCCCCCCCCCCTCGAAATACCCGAGAAGTGGTTAAAGCGTGTTGCGCCACAGAAAGAGGCTCAATTGCAATGACAAAGAGTAAGGGAGACAGAGGGCAACCCTGCCTGGTCCCGCGTTCCAGTGTAAAATATTGAGTGTTGTTAGTGTAGACACTGGCCTGTGGAGAAACATACAAAAGCCTGACCCATGACCAGAATTTATCCCTGAAGCCAAACTTCCTGAGTGTGTCATAAGTATTCCCATTCTATTCTATCAAAGGCCTTCTCTGTCCATTGAGTCATTGTACACAGATAAGAGTAAGGGGGCTCAAACTGCCCTCAGTCACCAGATCTCAATCCAGTTGGGCAGCTTTGATGTGGTAGAACAGGACAGTTTCATCATGTATGTGCAACAAAAATCTTGGAGGAATGTTTTCAGCATCTTGTTGGATTTATGCCGCAAAGAATTAAGGCAGTTTTGAAGGGAAAAAGCGGGTCCAACCCGGTACTAGGAAGGTGTACTTATTGAAGTGTCCAATGAGTGTATAGAGGTCTGTTTTTATTGGTACATGAAACTGACAGGTATAATGACTTTACACCCTAGTATTTTAGCATTTAGCAAACACTGTTACTAGGGTCCCTCCAGGTGGCAGCTTTAAGCTCATCACCACTGCCTAAAGGACTTTTTACGTTCCGAGAGATACTGATAGATACTGATCGTTTCCAGTAACCTGCCTCTCTGGCTGGTAGTGCACAATAAGCTTTTTGATGGATGCCCATGAGAAATGCGTGATGCAGTTATCAACCCATCCTGAATCTGTTGGGATTTGTTGCGACCAGAAAAGATCTTGGATACAACTGAATATGAAGAAATATATTTTAGAGCAGCCATTTTCTTGACTGTCATCAAGGCCACTTCGTAATCCTGAGCTTCCACCGACAATGTACTATAGAAATGTATCCAATTAATAATGTGTGCCAATTACTTTCTGGATAAGAGCGTGAGGTAAATGACAAATTCTTCTGTTTTAGGTCCATCTATTTGGTGCTTCTCTAGGAGGCTTCCTGGCCCAGAAGTTTGCAGAATGCACACACAAATCTCCCAGAGTCCAATCTCTGATTCTGTGCAACTCCTTCAGTGACACATCCATCTTCAACCAGACATGGACAGCCAACAGGTGAGGCTTTTATACTTAAAGCACACTTTGCCAAAGCATTCTCCTGATACATACTGTAAGTTCTTTGCTTTCCGACATGATTTGAATCCATCTGGTGCCTATTGAAAAAGTTCCTGATTTACCCTTAAAACTCTTTAATGGATGATTGAGTCAATATGCAATAGTGGAGGTAGACATGGGGTTCATTGTCAGATACATGCCAGTATTAAAAAACATCTTCATGTTTCCCTTGAGCTACATGTCTATTTTCTTTTAGTTGAGAAAAGTCTTTTTGGGCAAAATATATTGTCATAGACATGGATTTCTAGCAAAGAATTGTGAAACAACTGAAACTTTGGCTTCATCTTGCCTTCTAGTTTTTGGTTGATGCCCGCCTTCATGCTGAAGAAGATTGTCCTGGGGAACTTTGCTAAAGGACCTGTCGACCCCAAAATGGCCGATGCAATCGACTTCATGGTTGACAGGGTAAGATGCAGATCTCTAATAACAGGGACGTCTGCAGTAGTGTTTACTTATTTAACAAAAAACTAAGGGGTAGGATTAAGAGCATGTTGCATAACATGAGGTTTTCAAAGCCCTGAAATTAGATCCTCTATAATGGTTTAGCCAAAATAAAATGTTGCGGTGGCTTTGTCAACGTTGAAAAGCAGAAGTCAGGCCACCGGCTCTGCTCTTTCCATTTTCCTCCAACCAGAACTTCTGTTAGTATGGGGAGGCAAATGGTGAGAGAAATGAACCACTCATTAATTCATTGCACATATAAGTATTTTGGGTTCTTTCACAGATCACATTATGTGCATGGGTTTGTGGCTGCCTACAATTTTCTTACCCGTCCTCATCACAGTCCTCTGTATTGACTCGTGTCTGCTGAAATGTATCCTGTGACAGTGGTTACTTCACAAACAAACAGTCTAATAAGAGAATCTATTTAGGTCAAATATGGGCAGTATTAAATGGATTTGGGTATTTCTCTTCTGTTTGAAGTACAATTAAAACGTGTTTTGTAGCAAGCCACAAGTGCTATATCCATATTTGATCAAAAATACTTTTCAACAGTTCTGGTCACTATGTGGTCTCATTTAGTGTGAAGCTCATTAGAATAATAATAACAGTAGCTGGGGAGGTCCGAGTGGCATAGTGAGCTAAGTCGCTGCATTGCAGGACAAAGTACGTCATGATAGTCAGTGGTTCGAGCCTGACTATGGCTTCTTTGATTTTGCCGGGGACCCCCAGCACGAAGCAGCGCAAATTGGCATAGCACTGCCTGGGATTTGGTTTAGTCGAACTATCTAACTTGCCACGTCGCTCTCCAGCGCTTGTATTGGGCGCTTGTAAAATCAATGACGGAGGTAGAGTTGGTGAGTGTAATCATCCCGTACATGATCTGACTTATGGCTTCTTTGTTGGATGAGCAGTGCGAAAAGAAACATGCCCTTCCCCATACTGCATCTGTCAGGGGGGGATTGCGGAGCTGCTGAAGTGGCAGGGTTAGTGGGAAAAATCACATTAGCATTTTGGAAATTTTGTGTCCAAACAACTTACTGTCAGTACAGTCAGAGATGCAGAAGGTAAACAACATAGTGGGTCAATTTCTGCAATAACTTAGAGCTTTGAATCAAGTGCAGATTGCATACTTTTCAACAACCTCGTTTCTCACACCAAATGATTTTTACTTCCCCAGATTTGTCTGTTCTTGTTCAGAATAAAGTTTGACTGAAGTCATGTTTATTAGGGCATGTTTTCAAACATGTTGCGTCAAGAAACAAAAAATATATTGGTTTGGATACATTCTTGGCAGTTTTAAGTTTATTAGTAATTGAACACAAAATCTGCCTTATCAGGAAGCGCAAAATTTGTCTGAACTTTTTGATGTACTGATGAGCTTGTCAGAACACATCCTCAGAATCAGCCAGTTAATTGATCAGGAAAAGGTTCACATCACACTTCCAACATTGCTGTGTCTGTACTCTCTCTCACTCTCTGTGGCCTATGTGGGTGTAGCTAGAGAGCCTGAACCAGAGTGAGCTCGCATCCAGGCTAACGCTGAACTGCCAGAACTCGTATGTGGAGCCTCACAAGATAAAGGACCTGGCTGTCACCATCATGGATGTAAGAGGAACTGCTTTTTATTTGCATACATGTTGTTCTATATTATCCAGCCTACTGTTGCTTAAAAGTAGTTGGTTAACTTGTGGGAGGAAATTGGCACAATAATCTTTGATTGTGCCTCAATGTTTTTCTTTGTTTTTTTACTGGATAGTGTGACCGTTTTACTTGTGTAACAAAAAATAGATGTGCGCTAAGGGCAAAATAATTTATACACCTAAACGAATACTCCCACGGTTGTAGTATTTCTGCTGTTTTGGTTTATAATTGATGAAAAGTGCACTAAGAACTACAAAATCCCTAATGCAACACAGAACTTAACAAGCCAATTGTAGCCTAGTTTTACCAAATGAGCTACGCTTCTCCGTTGGCTAGATGCGTGAGCCTTTGAATAGGCAGCTAGCTATCTTGAGAGGATTTGTGATGGCGAAGTGTATTAACTATCTGGACCATTATAAGTTAACAGTTCAGTATTGACTATCTGGACCATTATAAGTTAACAGTTCAGTATTGACTATCTGGACCATTATAAGTTAACAGTTCAGTATTGACTATCTGGACCATTATAAGTTAACAGTTCAGTATTGACTATCTGGACCATTATAAGTTAACAGTTCAGTATTGACTATCTGGACCAT
>JACXGM010024734.1:0-15605 GCA_016801145.1 Umbra pygmaea | reverse complement strand
CTGACCATGTCCATCCCTTTATGGCCACCATGTACCCATCCTCTGACGGCTACTTCCAGCAGGATAATGCACCATGTCACAAAGCTCGAATCATTTCAAATTGGTTTCTTGAACATGACAATGAGTTCACTGTACTAAAATGGCCCCCACAGTCACCAGATCTCAACCCAATAGAGCATCTTTGGGATGTGGTGGAACGAGAGCTTCGTACCCTAAATGTGCATCCCACAAATCTCCATTAACTGCAAGATGCTATCCTATCAATATGGGCCAACAATTCTAAAGAATGCTGTCAGCACCTTGTTGAATCAATGCCAAGTAGAATTAAGCGGTTCTGAAGGCAAAAGGGGGTCAAACACAGTATTAGGATGGTGTTCCTAATAATCGTTTAGGTGAGTGTATGTTTACATTTTCATTTGGCTATTTTCGGGAATCTGATTGGCTAACGTGGGCTTCAGCCTTTTGTTACACTGCCACCTACACCTTTGCCATGCTCTTGACGGCATATACACAGCTTCGTATAAACAAACACTTTTCTGAAAACGGACAGGTGTGCACAATGTTATTTTTGAAAACGGAGAGCGTGAAATGTCAGTTTATGAAAATAGCAGGCTACGTGTAAACGTAGCCTAAGTCCCAGAATAGAAAGTTACAATGAAAAACTGGAGTGGAACCAGAGTTGACTATGCCTGCATTAGAGCTACATATTATTACCCTCTAAATACAGTCTACACCAGTAGTTCTCAAAGCCCTTCTCTGTACCCCCAGCCATCTCACAGCTTTATCGTATCCGTGAAGTAGCTTACCTGATTTTTGCAGCCAAGGGTTTGATTACTTAACAAGTTGATTCAGGTGTGCTATCTGGGATACATCTAATACATGAAATGGGTGCCCAGGAGAGTTCTGGGAACTACTGGTCTGAGCCAGGGGTCTCCAATCCATGACCTGGAGTGATGCCATCCTGTAGGTTTTCAAACTGTGCCTCATGCAGCTGATGAACTACCTTATCATTAGAATCAGATTAGCTAAATTAGGGTTGAGTGAAAACAATCAGGAGAGTAGCTATCCTGGACCAGGGTTTGACTTCCCTGGTCTACACAATATTTCCACTAATATTTTAATAGATAAAATGTAATAAATTGTTAAAATCATAGTATGCAAGCATAAAATGTTTAAGACTTGTTTAGTCCAGAATCTACTACACACAATTTTGTTGTGTCAACTGTATAAAGCATTGCTATCCTGTTCTTGGAAAGTTACTGTACTTTATGCCCTCTATCTAAACTAGTTTTGATTAATCAAATGTAGCTTTCCATCCAGCTAATTATTAGAATCAGGTGAGTTAGGAGTTGTAAAGAACCCACATGAGGAACAAGGCTGGGCAGTCCTGAAACAAAATGTAAATATAGTAAGTGTAGAAGCAATAGTGTTTCATCATAGGTTTAATTCAATAAACAGTAATATAATAAGCTGTCACAAAGCTTTTGGTACAGTGGTAACGTAAGTAAATATAAAATAAATGCTAATCCGGTCAGGATTAGGAGCTCACAACAGAGGGTAAATCCAAATGTAGACAATGGGAGTGGTGAGTAGTAACAATTGTTTATTGTAGAAAGTAATAATGATAATCGAGAAAGCTGGCAGGCAGGTTCCTGGGTAGCTAGGGTTACGGGTCAACAACCCAGAGAGGAGCAGTGACAGGTAGTAAAGAATGGTCCAAACAATAGGAGCAGGCAGGCAGGTTTCCAAGGGCTTCAGATAAACATCACCGGTAGATATTGAGACAGGTAGCGAAGGTCAGTCCGATGAGTGGAGCAAACAGGCAGGTTTCTAGGGTCTTCGGATTATCATCACAGATGGGTACTGAAAGTGAAGGAATGGAGAATCAGGGTTAGCAAAATAATAAGAAGTCACCATAAGGGCACAGCTCTCAGACTGGCTTAAAGGCAGAAATGAAAAAACAGCACTGTGCTCAGACTAGGGTATAGGGTAGCTACCTACTAGGGAATAGGCTAGCTCGGGACAACATGTACTGAATAGTACAATAATCTGGCCAGGACTGATCGCTGTCACCTCCCTTATAAAGGGAGGGCAGCAATTAGCCCAGGTGTGGCAGAAGAACAGGTGCTGGAAATCTGTGATAATGGACTTGTGCTCAGGGACTGGTGCCTTCAGGAGTGCAGGGGAATTCAGGAACTGGTGCTGGGGAACTAACAAACAAACAGAGAAACAGACCAGACACACACACACAAAGGAACCGGGAACAGGGCGAGGAGACACCAGGAAAAGGGAAAACAGGAACAGAGGGCCTCAGGGAGGCAGGATCATGACAAATATTTTTCCACACAGTAAACATTTTTTTCAAATGCAGTGCTTTCAAGTGTTCACCGTTATCCAGCATCTGTCTCCCTCATGATGTTCAGGTAGTTGCTGAATCCATTTGGCAGTGTTTGTCCTACCTGTGAAAATATATGGACAGAAGCATAAACCTTTACTGGACAGGAATGGACAATGTACAGATTTCACAATTAACCTAAAAGAAGCCAGTGAGGGCAGATTGGTTTGTCTCATGTACTGTTATAACCCCCCAAAAAGGCCAATGTACATATAAAGGTATTGGTAAGAATATGAATTATTATACATAGATACATACATACAAACATACAAACATACAAACATACAAACATACAAACATTCATACATTCATACATTCATACATTCATACATTCATACATTCATACATTCATACATACATACATACATACATACATACATACATACATACATACATACACATAATAATATATAATTATTCATATATACAGTATCTCAAAAAGAAAGAGTACAGCCTTCATGTTTTGGGAAATATTTGAATATAACTCTTCATGTGACAACACTGAAGAAATTATAATTGCTACAATGTGAAATAGTGAGTGTACAGCTTGTATATTTGCTGTCCCCTCAAAATAGCTCAACACACAACCATTAAGGTCTAAAGTGCTGGCCACAAAAGTGAGTACACCCCATAATCAAATATTTACAAAAATGTGAGGGGTGTACTCACTTTTGTGAGATACTATACTGTCGTATGCAAATGTTTAGGCACTCCTGACAAATTCCATGATTTTTATTTATAAATAATTGGGTGTTTTGATCAGCAATTTCTTTTTGATATATCAAATAACTGAAGGACACAGTAATATATCAGTAGTGAAATGAGGTTTATTGGATGAACAGAAAATTTGCAATATGCATCAAAATGAGCCTCCTTTAGCAGAAATAACAGCCTCTAGACTCTTCCTATAGCCTGTAATTAGTGTCTGGATTCTGGATGAAGGCATTTTGGACCATTCCTCCTTGTAAAACATATCTAGTTCAGTTTGGTTTGATGGTTGCCAAGCATAGACAGCCCGCTTTAAATCACCTCGCATATTTGAATGATATTCAGGTTTGGGGACTGGGATGGCCATTCAAGAACATTGTACTTGTTCCTCTGCATAAATGCCAGAGTAGATTTTGAGCAGTGTTTTGGGTTGTTGTCTTGTTGAAATCCAGCCCCGGGGTAACTTCAACTTTGTGGCTGATTCCTCTACATTATTCTTCAATATCTGCTGATATTAAGTGGGATCCATGTGACGCTCAACTTTACCAAGATTCCCAGTACCGGCACTAGCCACACAGCCCCACAGCATGATGGAACCTCCACCAAATTTACCCACCGTGGGTAGCAAGTGTTTGTCTTGGAATGCTGTGTTGTTTTGCCACCATGCATAACGCCCCTTGTTATGACCAAATATCTCCATCTTTGTTTCATCAGTCCACAGCACCTTCTTCCAAAATGAAGCTAGCTTGTCCAAATGTGTGTTTGCATACCTCAAGCGACTCTGTTTGTAGCGTGTGTGCAGAAAAGACTTCTTCCACATCACTCTCCCGTACAGCTTCTCCATGTGCAAAGTGTGCTGAATTGTTGAACGATGCACAGTGACACCATCTGCAGCAAGATGTTGTTGTAGGTCTTTGGAGGTGGTCTGTAGGCTGTTTTTGACCGTTCTCACCATCCTTTGCCTTTGCCTCTCTAATATTCTACTTGGCCTGCAACTTTTGGCCTTAACAAGAACTGTGCCTGTGGTCTTCCATTTGATAAGTATGTTCCTCATAGTGGACACTGACAGCTTATTTCTCTGTGATAGCTTTTTCTAGCCTTCCCCTAAACCATAATGTTGAACAATCTTAGTTTTCATGTCATTTGAGAGTTATTTTGAGACCCCCTGTTGAGAAGATAGACAGGTGATTGGATGCACCGGTCTATGAATTTCAAGGACTAATAAGCTCACCAAACCAATTGTGTGTTCCAATTAATCAGTGCTAGGCAGTTAGAGGTATTCAAATCAACAAAATGACAAGGGTGCCCAAATTTATACATTTGTCTAATTAAATTGCAACTGTAAAAATAGATTTTGTTTTGATGCATTTTGCACAATTTCTGTTAATCCAATGAACAGCAATATAACTGAAACATTACTGTGTCCTTCGGTTATTTGATAGATCAAAATTAAATTGCTGATCCAAACACCCAATTGTCATGATCTGAGCTTGGAACAGGTGAGAACCCAGAAGCAGAGATGGACACAGGTAAGAGAATAAATATATTGATGTTCCATTGTACTTTTGGATAAGTGGATGGTTGGTAGCAGAATGGTATGGGAAATGTAGAGATGATCTGAGGAGAGAGACAGAACTGTTGTGAAGTGATGGCTTTTGTTATGAGGCTGAAGCAGTTTGGCTTGGTGGTGTATAGATGTCACATGGAGCAGGGTGCCAGGCTGGTAGGGTTCCGGCACATGGAGTTGGGGTGGCAGGCGGGTAGTCATGGAAGCTTTTGATGAGACAGCAGAGAGGTGGTTCAGGAAACCCACTGCAGAGTGGCAAGCCGGTCAAGCGGATGAGTAACCAGGCATAACAGACTACAAACTTAGAAAACAGGAGCACAGAACTGACTAGAATAACTAGACAATATACAAGACTAGAATTGCACTGAGAATGCACTTGGCATATTGTATCATATTGGAATCATATCCCTCATTTACATAAATAAACACATTTTGTCCTAGATATCCCCCACTCTCTGCAAAGGAAATGCTCTTGAAGTAATAAAACCCTATTAAAGGGAGGGTGACAATCAGCCCCAGGTGCGGCAGAAGGGAACCGGTGCAAAGGATCATAGCTGATGGGAATGGTGTCTTCAGGACTGCAGGGAATACAGGAACTGGTGCTTGGGAACATGATGAAGACAAACAAACATAGACAGACCAAACGCACACACGGGAAGGGAACCAGGATCAGGGGATAGAAACACAAGGGAAAGGGAAACAGGTTCAGGGGGGCGGGGTCCTGACAACCAATTCTTTATAGATGAAAATCATGGGGATTGTCAGGGGTGCCTAAACTTTTGCATACAACTGTATATATAGACAGAACCTAGACAGTCTCATTAATTAATGTTAAGGAGTATGCCAGGTGAAGTTTTTGGGGTTTGATTTCCACATGGTCACAATGGTCAGGGTTGTCTGCTGAATTACTGAAATATAATGCCTCGAACCCACCAAACTCAACCCAGGGCATTCCAGATAGGCTTCTGGCCCTTGGTGAACCAGGCATGCGGGTTGGTATGTCCCCACTGCCTTCACAGAGAAGTGGGCTGTGAATTATTTCCCGGGAAAAAACACTTGCACGACAATTTTTCTGATTAAAGACTGTGTCAGATGATGCGCATCCAGTTGTATAAATATTATTTGCGGCCAAAGAGAAATCCTGCAATTTGAAAATAAGCTAAAACGCATGAATACACAACACAAACAGTTTTACTTTGAAAAAGTAGACTATAGTATTACATTAAGTGTATTTTATGAACTATTTAGAATGGGCAATTCATATTTTATAACAGACGATATTTCCGTGTTAGGAGAGCAATGGTAAAGACCTAATTCACATCAATACTTTATTCTAACTAGTGTATTACAATACTCCAGACTAAACTTTCCATAACTCCCTACACGTTTTGTACTAAATATGATTTGCGGATATAGAGAAATCCTGCAATTTGAACATAAGCTAAAAATGCAGGCATACACAACACAACATTTTTTACTGTACAAAAGTAAACAACAGTATTACATTAAGGGAATTCTATGAACTATTTAGAACGGGCAATTCATATTTAATAATGAACTATATGTCTGTGTTAGGGGAGCAATGGTAAAGACCTAATTCACATCAATACTGTATTCTAACTAGTTTATTGCGATACTCCAGACTACAATTTCTGTAAGTACCTACACGTTTGGTACTTTAAAAAGTACGCCGGTAGAAGTCCAAAACCAAAACAGTAGTATGACAGCATGTCTAAGTTTTTACCTGACCAATCAGCAATTTTACCCAACTGGAACCAGGGATAAGACCGCCCAAGCGCGCCGCCAGCACAAGCTTCCAGACAAGGCTGTCAACATGCAAGAACCTGGATGAATGGAACCGCATCTAGAACCTGGCTGAACTGTGAATTTCACGGTTCCACATGGTAGTGGGCACCTGACTTAATATAGCTGTCACATCCACTGGTGTTGAGGCTTTGTGTGTGCTGGAAGTATGGAGACCACACTGCAGGGAGGAATGTTCTAGATGTTTATTTGAACACTTTGGGGAGGTACCATCCAGGCCCGTATTAAGATTCTTTGGTGCCCCTGGGCGACAGGAGCTCAAGTGCCACCCATGACACCCCAGATCAATTGCACCAAACCTGCTTAACATTATAAATCATTGTTATACCAATTTAGATGTCACTGAAAGCACTGCAAAGAAACATACAGTTAACAAAGCTTTACAAAATCGTTACTGATTCAAAGGAAATACATACTTGATTGTATGGCCGGAGACAACAATCACACTGGTTGAATAAAGTCATGCACGTCATCACAAAACTGCAAGTGAGAAACAGCAAACACCTGCCTCCACTTTTCCAGCACCATGTTAGCAACCTCTATTTTTAGAGGCTGAAGTAGTAACATCGTAAGACAGAAACCATTAAAAACCTGGTCCAATCACATACAATGTTATTAACATACACAATGGGTCCTATTTTAACGATCTGAAACGCAAGTATCAAACGCGAAACGCAAGTGACATTGTGGGAGGGTCCCGGGCGCAGTTGCTATTTTACCGGCAGGATAAATGACTCTTGCGCCCGACGCACATCTAAAATGGGTAGGTCTGAAGTAGCTTCATTAGTCATAGGTGTGGTTTACGCGTAACGTGCAATAAACCAATCAGAGCGTCATCTCACATTCCCTTTGAGAGCACGCGCGCATGTTCCATGGCGGATTGCTATTATAACGGCGGATTATTGATTTTTATTTTTTACAAAATGTAAATAAACAAATGTCACAAGACATACTTTCCAATGTTTTGGGCTCACTCTCACTGAATCACGAGGTTATGAATGCATGGTAATATTTTTGCAATGTAATCTAACAGAGCGAGATTACTTTGATTGCCTCACTATTCTGTCAAATATGGTTAAATGCATTTGGGTTATGTGGCAAGCAACGGCACATGCATTTCAACATCACGTCTCGTACACGGATCTGTCTCCTTAAGTCCTCTAATATTTCCTAATTATGTCATCAACACATCCCTGATTTATGGACATGTTGTGTGAAACAAAACAAGCCACAAAAAATGCTATGACTTGAGTAGTGTAAAGTGCCTCCTGTCCTATCCAAACTCCCGACGTGCATTTTCAGTGTGCCTAATGTTAATTCAATTAGGCTTTGCTGCGTGTTTGTGTATGTTTTCGATTAAACAGAATTTCATGCACTGTTGCTGGCATCAAATGGTGTCATCCTCAGCCATGTCTTTAACAGATAGCATTGTCCCCTTCACAGCCACCCATCCAAGGGGGATTCCCATAAAATATGGCAGAGTTTGCCATAAATGAGTCGTGGCTTGAGCCAGGGTAATTCGCGAAGACATGGGTGATTTACTATTAGCATCGCAAAGGACTTATCTGTTGATTGAATGGGTTCCCCTGCAGTTGATGTATATCAGTGCGAATAATTCATTCTGAATAATTTGGGTGAATGGGAACACTAGATGTATGCCTATTTTTCCCCTCTTCAGACACAAATAATGATTTCCCTCATGTGGTAATATTTTCCTTCTAATGATGTATTGCAATAATGGGAACTGCTACATTTGTGTAGATGAGAGGAGCAATAACGTGTATGCGCGTTGTGCACACGCTACATTATGGCCAACTATGCACCCTTAAAATAGCATCTGAAAAACACGCCACTGACTTTTAACCAGGTTTTTCCTGGTCAGTGGCGGAATTGTTTTCGGGAACTGCATGATAGCACCAGGGAACGTTTGCGCCGGAACACGCCTCTTCTTTTCGCTGAACCGCCCAACGAACGCAAGTTCATTCGCTAATTTACCAACGCACGTCTGTGGAGGGAAAAGTCCCATATGCGTCGGGTGCAAGATAGGAATGATACATGCGTTGGTGTAAAAAGTCAATTGCGCTGGGTGTAAGATAGGGCCCAATGTCTATAACAGGTTTAGAGTATTAGTCTAACGTATCTCTTTAACCACTCACCTCAACATCCACCATACTGTCCCTCACATCCTTCTGACTGTCGCCTGTCTGTGGCTCAGACACTCTGCTGAATTAAAAAATAGGTCAGATAAGACTGTCAGTGTCAGACACGGTTTTTAAAAGACACCAATAGCATTTCAGATGTATTCATGCTTGTTGGTTCAATGTAAGAGCACATAATGTAGAAAGAACACTGATCTGTATTTTGTTAAAATTATTGGACTGAATGCAACATGTCGAAATCACATAAGAACAACAGATTGTAGGTAAGTAGTCTAAACAATTGGCTAAATGGGTTAGAGGTGTCTTAATCTAGATATCTGTTTTATCTCTCACCTCATCCATCCACTGTAACATCCATCTCACATTCTCCTGATTCTGGCTCAGACACACGCTGCATTAGTCAAATAATTCAGTCAGCGACAGTGGCAATTTTCAGTTCAAAATTCAGATCTACTGTATCTACAGTGTAATTCACCATGTAGTGCAGAATATGTACTAATGTATCTTACAGTTCAGTTTGCTACTGATACATAATGGCTCCAGAAACATATCTTTATGCAAATTAATGTATTTTTCTTCCTCCTAATGATGATAACATTGCAAGTGAGTGTCAATAATGTGAGAAAGAATAACTTACTAAAGCTAAAACAATCTAATATCACGCTAGTTACCGCTGGGTTGGCTAGTAGAAAGACCTGTATGCGGGTTGCCGTAACCACACTAGTTGCCTTTTGCACTGTGTACTGGTTTAATCTGGTCAAAATGAAAGTTCTCATTACTGGCTAAAGTATAACTGTCTAGCCAACTGTCTAGCCAGCTTACCATCCACATCAATTGTTTTCTCTGAGAAGTCCCTCACTGCAATGTGCAATTTGGGGTGTTGCTCAATGTGGGTGGAGTCAAAGGTTTATGCAGTGTTCCCTTACCATCTCCTAATCCTAACCTTAACCATTACAACACATTTGCTGGTACCACTTAATATAATGTCTTCACTTCTCCTAATCCTAACCTTTACCATTACAACACATGTGCTGGTACAACGTTATATAATATTTATTCAAATGTTTTAATCCTAATCTTAACCATTACAATGCATGCGCTGGTTGTAATGAAATGGTGGGCGTGGTCAAACCTTGGCAGAGTCAAACATTTGACTCCGCCCACATTGAGTCCAGTCTCAAATCAAGTACCCTTGTACAGCACACTGCATAAACGTTTGACCCAACATTGAGGCACACTTTGTCACTGTGCTGAAGTGATATTCTAGGTTACTGAAATGTAAAGGGTAAACCATGAAATGGATTCCTGAAAAGATTGGCTTTATCTATAGAGTGGGAGTGGAATGGATTTACAGCAATGACACAAAGAGTCAGTTACTGAGACAGTTTACATTGAACGTGAGTCTGGTGCTTGCTTGGTGTCTTAAAAAAACAATGGTTGCTTGGTGACCCTCAGCGTTGTAGTGCCCCTGGGCACTTGCTCAGTTGCCCATATGGTTAATCCACCCATGGTACCATCATAGGAAAGATTATTGTTTTCCAGGGGGATGTCCTTGTACTTTGGATAAAGTTGAACTTAAAAACTATTTTAAGTCTTTCTTGACCTCACTTAATATAAATACTTGTTTTTACAAAAAAATTAATAATGACAGTTTTTCTCTGGAGCTCAGCCACAGTGATCCTTGGGTTCTTCTTTACCTCTATCACCAAGGCTCTTCTCCCACGATTGCTCAGTTTGGCTGGACGGCCAGGTCTAGTAAGAGTTCTGGTTGTCCCACACTTCTTCCATTTGATATTGTTTATTTATTTACTTGGGACAGTGCACATTAATCAACAATCTTACACTTCTGTACAGACTGTAAATGAGCCAGATTATAGCATAGATGCTAATTTCCATCTGTAGTCCCAAACCTAACCTGCATGTTTTTGATGGTGGGGGAAACAAGCTATGACAAAAAATGCATATCAAACATCTACATTAAATCTCACAATGCCTATCGGTGCCTAACACACTGCCATCATCTCCATATTCTGTGCTTTCAGTGTTTTGCTTGTCCAGGAATTACTTGTCCTCTGTAAATTTGTACATACAGTGTCATAATTCCCTTTATTTCTTTTAAAGGGAAGGGGAAGCAGAAGAACCCATTTGAGCTAGTACAGCCATGAGTCTTCTTGGGAATAAAGCAACAAGTCTTTCATACCTGGATTTGGGGATCCTCTGCTATTCTTCCTTGCAGATCCTCTCCAGTTCTGTCAGGTTGGATGGTGAACGTTGGTGGACAGCCATTTTCAGGTCTCTCCAAAGATGCTTAATTGGGTTTAGGTCAGGGCTCTGGATGGGCCAGTCAAGAATGGCCACAGAGTTGTTTCGGAAGCCATTCCTTCGTTATTTTAGCTGTGTGCTTAGGGTCATTGTCTTGTTGGAAGGTGAACCTTCGGCCCAGTCTGAGGTCCTGAGCACTCTGGATGAGGTTTTCTTCCAGGTTATCTCTGTACTTGGCCGTATTCATCTTGCCTTCAATTGCAACCAGTCGTCCTGTCCCTGCAGCTGACAAACAGCCCCATAACATTATGCTGCCACCACCATGTTTCACTGTTGGGATTGTATTGGGCAGGTGATGAGCAGTGCCTGATTTTCTCCACACATACCGCTTAGAATGCCAAAAAGTTCAAACCTAACCTGCATGTTTTTGATGGTGGGGGAAACCAGAGCACCCAGAGGAAACCCATGCAGACACGGGGAGAACATGCAAACTCCACACAGAAAGGCCTGGGATGACCGGGGTTCGAACCCAGAACCTTCTTGCTGTGAGGCCACAGTGCTATCCACTAGGGCGGTGTTTTTCAAACTTTTTTTCCGGCGACCCACATTTTCAAAATTACATACCATCGTGACCCAAATGTCATGAAAATAGTTTGCAAATATACCGTTTTCCTATCATTTGTATTTTTATGTAGGGGTATTAACATAATACATACATTCTAATTGTCACCAGAATAATAATAGATACAACATTAATTTTCTCAATTTTGACAGTATAATCACCACATACCTGTGTTTTATAAAAACATGTTAAAATTCCCAAAATAACCAAGATGAGGTGGTTTTCCCAAAAATATTAGATTACTTGTATTAATTTACTCGCATTCAGATAAAATAAATATCCATTATGCTGTTTTAACTAGCTATGTGAAACTAAAGTCAAATAAATGTTTGGAAAACTGTAATAAATGGCAATTATTTTTGTTACTTCTAACGACCAGCGCATTGGGTGAACACGTTTTTTTAACATACAGGTTATTTTGTCTGATGTAGGTAAGCCAATAGGGCCCTGTAAAATCTGTTTTATATTTGGCCAGTTCAATGAGCGAGACTACGGTAATGACTTCAAGCGATTTATATACATAGACAAATTATTGATATTCGTCATTGTTTCCCTTTTAAATAGTAGCCTAATCATTTTCATAAGCATTTGGATTAGTGAGTGAAATGGAGAAAAACGAACATTGTGTTTTTGGACAATTTAGAATGGACTACATACTTTTATAACGTGCGTTAGATATAGGAGCGATATGTTAAAGGCGCATGCTGGCTATGTTCAGTAGACAAACGGACACTGCATATACAATTTCATATTTCTTTGCACAAATTTCACTCCATCTGTGGAAGTTTGCTATTACATTTTTCACTGAAGTAGCCTAATGTTACGCACAAACTCCCAAGAAACAGTGTTGTCTCTTTTTAGGGAATGTAGTGATGTTACAAGCACTTCGCAATAGAGAGGCGCTTGCTGGGAGACACACACACACACACCGCATTCGGAGGACACTGCGCTTAGAAATTCACATTACTTTCAGAATAGGCGATATGCGGTGGTAATTATAACTTAATGTTAATATATTGGAATTTTAAGATTAGGATTTTTTATATTTTTATTTTGTTGAATTGCACGTTAATGTCTGGATTTCGCAATTCATCCGTGTTCTTCCCAATGTGTTAATCATACTGTAGGACCCGCTTGACTTACACAACTGCTCAGTTCAGTACACTGCCCCATGTGGCTGTGAAGGTGTACTGTCAACTATAACATTTTAATCATGAAAGAACCATGACAAAATAATTATGAAAACATATTTGCCGACCCAATTTTAATCTCCCGCGACCCACCGGTGGGTCGGGACCCATACTTTGAAAAACACTGCACTAGGCCACCATGCCTGCCGGTAGGCGTTTAAGGATTATGGAGGCCACTGTGCTCTTAGAAACATTGAGTGCTGCAGAAATTCTTTTGTAACCTTGGCCACATCTGTGCCTTGCCACAATTCTGTCTCTGAGCTCCTCGGGTAGTTCCTTCGACCTCATGATTCTCAGTTGCTCTGACATGCACTGAGAGCTGTAAGGTCTTATATAGACAGGTGTGTGCCTTTCCTAATCAAGTCCAATCAGTATAATTAAACACAGCAGGATTCCAATGAAGGAGTAGAACCATCTCAAGGAGGATCAGAAGAAATGGACAGCATGTGAGTTAAATATGAGTGTCACAGCAAAGGGTCTGAATACTTATGACCATGTGATATTTAAGTTTTTCTTTTTTAATAAATTTGCACAAATTTCTACATTTCTGTTTAATTCTGTCAGGATGGAGTGCTGAGTGTACATTCATGAGAAATAAAATGAACTTTTTTGATTTTATCAAATGGCTGCTGTAACGAATCAGGTCTGGACAGGAGGTGTACCACAAAAGGTACTTATTCAATATAAATACAATAAGCAATATACTAGGCAGAGATCTCAGAATGATATGCAAGGAACGAGGAAATCCTGGGCTAGGTCTGGAACAGGCTTGATCGGTACACGGTAGTGGTTTCTCTCTTAGGCAAGGTCGGTACACAGGAAGGCTCTCAGACAGGCAAGGACGATACACAGGACAGGTTCTTAGACTAGCAGGGTCGGTACACAGGCTTGGGTTCTCGGACAGATCAAACATACAGAAATGGGTCAGTCAAGTATAAAGCAGAAGTACCAGGGCATAATCCAATAATACAAACAGGGTCAGGCCAAAGAACATAATAAACGCTGAGTAAGACTGGAAATGTACAATACCTTGCAGAGAGGGAATGTGGAGTGAGTGAATATATACAGACCAGAGAAAAGCAGGTGATCAGTATTCCGGTGATTGCGATCTGGTAACAGGGGTGCGTTCGTGAACAATTGGACTTGGCACAATACCAGTATGTGGCTGTGAGTGTTGAGGTGGAGCTGAGCTGGATGATGTTAAAGCTGTAATTAAATAAAGAGTGAAAATTTAAAAGGGGTCTGAAAACTTTCCGTACCCACTGTATATCTGGCCATTTTTGTTTATAGAATATTTCTGGTGTAGTGTACTGTAGGCTATATGTTGAAGTTCAGAGCCCCTCCTTTATTTCTTCTTCAGTGGTCTTAGTGTTGTAGTAAAGACCACCTAACCCGAGACAAAGACAAGACCAAGACCAGAGTGTATCAAGACCGAGACAAGACCAATACTTTTAGGGGCCGAGACCAAGCCGAGACCAAGACCGAGGGAGGGCGAGATCGATTCAAGTCCAAGACCAGCACCCTACACTACATGACACAATAAAATGTGAAACATGATCAAAAGAGCTTCTCAAATTGATCTGAAAGATCCACATTCCCAAAAAAACACATAGATATTAAACACTGAAAGCTGAAATAAACTTAACCATCCTTATTCAATAGTCCTGGGTGACTTCCATCATTTAGTACAGAATCTAAAACAATTATTCATTGTTCATCACTAAAGTCTTCACTTTTCTCCGCCTTTTATAAACAATACATAAAGTTATGTTGTTTTTAAACCAACAACAAGCCTTTTTTTTCAAAACCACATAGCTAAATGTGTAAAAAATTCCAAACATTTAACATTTAAAATGCAGAAAAGCTATATATTGTAATGAATACAGTAATTGTATGTAAAATGTTGATGTTTAGGAACAACTATTGTAAGTAACAGTATTTTATAGATTTTATGTGTAATCAAAGCAACAAAAGATATTTAATACAAAGAGTTCAGAAAGTCAGTGGCCTAACTGCATGTGATTTATAACAGTACAAAATTGATTTAATTGGGAGCGACTTCATCAAAAAGTAAACACAATATGAATCACATTTTTCATATAGGTAAACAAGGAAGTTAAATGATTGACATGGTATGAGCCAGAGATTGTGTGCTGGTAAAATGTTATATGTTTGATCTGCAACTGTAAACTGGAATTGAATAATTAGCTCTCTGAAAGTAATGTGCCATACAATAGCCTGTTTAATTTAGTCATTTCTCATATGAGTTGAGGCACATTACTCAGTTTCCACTCTCTGCTCATATCTCTAGGTTAGCTCTCTCACCATCACCTCGGCGCGTAGCTTTAATGTCGGGAGCTGTATGCAGCTGACATTAGCTAAGGTCAATGTAACTTAACATTAGCTACACATGCGAAGCAGTTTGTCTACATTACTCATTGATCAAATAAGGCAATGGTGGGACAAAAATTTGCTTTGGAGCAGGAGCATCGATAAGAGTACTCGTTGACATTGAGGGCATACAATATTGATGGTTCATAAAACTCAGATGGCTTTATATATGGCTCTGTTCCACTCGTTTCTCGAGTGGAACCGGTTTTCAATCCCCATCCGAGGCAGGTTGCTAACATTAGCTAGCCAGCTTTGCTAAACATCACTCTTACATATAGCTTACCTTACTTTGTGCTTCCTTTCTAAGTGACAATAAAAGTTTGACTTAGTCCCCACCGTCTCTGAAATTAAAGCACTGCAGTATTTACAAGAAGCTGTATGCTTTCTTCTGGATGTTGTTTTACAAATATATTATTTACATACCTGCAAACTCAGAAGGGCTGAAAAAGGTGACACATTTTATAAAGCCCCCCCCCCCCCCCCCCAC
>JACXGM010024733.1:0-15606 GCA_016801145.1 Umbra pygmaea | reverse complement strand
TGGAGATGGTTGAGTTACTGTGATGGAGATGGTTGAGTTACTGTGATGGAGATGGTTGAGTTACTGTGCTCAGGAAGGGTGAGAAGGTTTGGTCCTCTGAAACCGACTGCTGATGGAGGCTACACTCATGGACCCTAGAAAACAGGGCTTTCTTAATGACAGAGCAGCTGATAACACTGCAAAAAGCATCATTAAGGTCAGACTGTCACCCACAGAGAATACACTGTCTGAGCTGAGAGCTGACCCACAGAGAGGAGAAACTCAGGTCCAGGGGACAAAGGCGACTCTATGGGATGACTTTGACACACACACCTCTGGAACTGTTTAAAGAAGAAACCCATCAACTGACACCATCATTGAGATGCGCACATATCTGGAGGAATATCTGCTACCCAGAGATTCTGACCCACTGGTGTGGTGGAGTAACCACAAATCTGTCCTCCACAGACTGTCATGAAACTCAGAATATGTACGGTGTCAACTTCAATTCCCTCAGAAATAATATATTTTCTAAGATGGGACAGATGGGAAAGAAGAAACAGACTAAATTCCAACAAAGTTGGTGTTTTTAAATGCAAACATGCCTTGAAAAGATGCGAAATAATATGGCAACCCCATCTAATTTTGCATCCCCAGTATATAAATTAATTTTTTATCAGAACAATAATGTGTATGTAAATAAGGTATTTCCATAAATAATATATAATATAATATAAATAATATAAATAATACCTGTAGATTCTTCTAATTATATAAGTATTTTATCTTCCCGTTCTGTTCAAAATTATAGGTTTATTGTGTTGCTGTCTGCATTTAATATAACTTCCAGTAGAAAATATGTATTCTCTGTTGTCGTTAATGTTTGCAAATTTCATAGAATAACTGCTTGCAGGTGTACATCAACGCCAGAACTTGAGAGCTGTACGGACAAGAGTGACACGTGCACTCTATCAGCTGGGAGAATAAGAGGTGCACTTTATCAGCTGAGAGAATAAAGTGCACGTTGGCTGATTTTTCAGTGTGCACGATGATTGTAGGGGGGATTTAGTGAATAACAAGGCATGTGCCCAATGATCGCTAGGGGATGCAGAATTCTACGGGGATGCAGAATTGGTTACAACACCGGCTCTTCTGACAGTAAGCACACACAGTCTTACACACTCTGTTTTTTTCCCACAACATAACATTACCAAGCAAAACAATGTAGACACTCCTTTTTTCGTGTGTATGCTTGCAGATCTCTGCCTCCATTCACAGTCGCATGTATATCCAGAGCACTTGGCTCATTTGTCATGACACATCATGTATTTCACACACTTTATCCCTGTATTAAAGGATTACATTATTTTTGTCAATTGCACACATGGTCCTACATCAAAGAAAAGTGCAAATGTAACCAAACCGAATTAGAATGCTATGGGTGGTTTTTAAATTGTCCACACGACAAACAATTAGGGTTAACTGCTTGCTCAAGACACAACCATCAATGGATCCAATCTTGGAATGTTTTGGCTTCTGGTCCAATGCTGTTAAGGTGAAATACCAACTCAAAATAAAACCAGGTTTCTTTATCCCATCACAAGATTATAGTGCAGTATGATCCATCGACTCTCGTTTCTTCATTTGCATTCAGGCAGGCCTCTGCCTCCCCAAATCCAAATGGATTCAGCCTTAAATAGGTCAATGCCAATTCAATATACTAGCAGCCGTAGGTAGATTTACATACTGTACTGGACAAAATCTGAACAGTTTAGTTCCTGAGCAAATCCCGTAGTACTCTGGCAACTAGTCAAATAGAAAATATATCTCCAGAACCACAAATCTTTATTAACATTTAATATTATAATGCAATTTTCTGGAAAAAAAATCCCTGAGATGTCTGTTTGTGAAACTGGAAAAACTTGGGTGTGTGCTTGTGTGGGAGTAAATTTTTTCTTTCCAAGTGAGTGTGTGTTAATGTTGAATGTTGGCTATATTACAAAAGGTGTTTGTGTGTGTGTGTGTGTGTGTCTGTTCTCTGCTGATCCAGGGCCTTAGATGTATCAGCTTTGCTCCAAACCCTAAATCAATTCAAGCTGAGCTGTAGGCTGGTGGGAGAGGTTCTTCTAAAGGGATGGACAGCCCTGGTGTGTGAGGTGGGCCTGGAGAGAATATCCTGGATCTTTCTGTTGTACATCTCCTCATGGGCCAGCCCCTGCTGATGCTCCTTATCAGTGTGGTCTCTCTCCTCATCCCGTACCCTCTGTTTATACCTCATCTGGGCCAGCAGGTCTGCCTGGAACTCCTGACGGCCCTGCTTCAGCCTGGAAGAGCAAAGCAGAGAAGAATTTACCATGAACACTTCTGCTGTGTGTAAGTGAATGTACAATTGTTGGGTATTACTGTTAACGGCCCAACCAAATTCTCGACAGCGCTATGCGTACCGATTTTTCTCTTCCTCCTCCAGCAGTTTGTTTTCCTGTATGAATTTGTTTAGCTCGTCTCGCTCCTCGGCCAACTGAGCCTGTTTCTGCGTGTTCAGATCCACTAAAGATGAAAACGATTACAGATGTGTACAAGTCGTTCTATATTGCAAATCAACTGCATTGCACTGAAGAAAACAACAGCATTATGCCCTATAACCAGATCAACAGACAGCTCCGCTCTGCTCCTCCTTACGTTTCTCCTGAATCTGCAGGCGCCGTGTGTCCATCACCTCCTTCATCAGCCTGTTCCTTGCCTCCTTCTCTTTGCGGTACTGCTCCGCCCTCCGAGCTGACATATTTTTGAGCTCCGCCTCAATTATCTGCTCGGTCTCCGCCTCCTGCCTCTTCTGCTCCTCCAGTTGATCTGTCAGATACTGTCGGTACCTTCGCTGCTCCTCTCGCAGTTCAAACTGTAAAACGAACACACACTCAGCTGCCCTACACCTTTTTTAGTCAACTAGGATTTTCTCTCATGTGGCATAGTGACAACGTTGCCAATGTGACTCTACCCTCTCACCTTCCTCGTGACCTCGTCCTGTTTCTCATCCTTCTTATCTGTCAGAAGCTGCTCCAGGATGCACATGTCCAGGGCCAGCTCCTCCTGCTGCTCCCTGGCCAGACGCCTCATCTTCAGCCTGAGAGAGCGGTCTAGCAGCCTCCGCTGGCTCTCCTGACCCTGGAGCTTCTGCTGGCGCTCTCTCTGCTCCTCTAGACCCAGCATCTCTCTCTGCTCCCGCTGGAACGGACAGAGATTGAGGGAGAGTGTTTATATACACACACAAACACACACACAATCATCTGATGTACAAGCTAGATTAGCCTACCAGTAGCTGTGCCTCCTCCTGTTTGAGCTGCTTGGCCTGTTCCCTCTGCTGCTCGGCAGCCTCCATCTGAGCATGCAGGTGGGCTAGCTGCTGAAGGTTGCCCTGCCTCTGCCTCTGGAACTCCTGGTCCTCTCGCTGACCCTTAGCTTGCCGGTCCTTCTCCCACAACTGAGCGAAGAGCTGTTCCTCCTCCTCCTCTTGCCGCCGTGCCTCCTGCCGGGTGCGTATCTGTGCAGCCCGCTCTGTGCACACCTCGTCCTGCTGCCGGCGAGTCTGTTCGGCACGGAGCTCCTCACTCTGCTCTCTGAAAGGGTTCCGTTGCAGAAAGTTACTTTTTGTTTTTCTTAATTTGTTTTTCTTACTCAAGGTAAATTTCTAAATAGCACAGAAATTTTGATTGTGTTGTTTTGGGCGGAAAAACTACTGCACATGCAATCACTTTCATGTGAAAACAAACAACTTTTATAGTTTGGCACATGACTAAGATCGTTCCTTTATTTGTTGGAAGATGAAAGTACATTAAATCCAATTGAACACAAGTGAAAATAAGGCTGGATAAAAGGCACGAGGATGGGCTAATCAAATAAAAATTAGAATCAGTGGATTTTAGCATGGCTATTTTAAAACAACGCAGAAACTCATAGGCAAAAATAGTTATTTCTTAGTTTGAATAGTTTTAAAACGCTGACTGTCTCTGGAGCTGTGTCCCTCATGTCTTGTATGCTGACTACCCTCCCCCTGTTCTTCTATTTGTCAAACATTATTGCCCATTTAGCAATTTCTCTCAACAACCATTCAGGATAATTATTATGTTGTTGTATTATGTTTAAATATATATTTTTTGTCTCAATTTTGTGACATCAAATAAGTGCTTCAATAGGTTCAGGAGAGTCAAAGATTGCGACGTGACCTCTGATACAGATCTAGCAAATTTGATCAGCTTCGTATCACACTGCCCTGGCGCTGTCTGTATGGACAACCAGAGTTTCCACTCTAGAACGCACTGTAACACATGTACTGAAAATCAGTGACCGAGACAAATTTATCAATCGGGAGCTGCCATTTTATGCTATGGATGTGTTTTTTTTGGTGCAATTTATTTACTAATTTGACCATGATGTTAAAGCCCAATATGCATTGCTTATTGATTACGTAATGCACTGGCAGTGAACTGATATTTCACATAACAATGTGTTCTTTTTGGTGGAGGTACACATAGATGTAAAAAGAGAATAGTGGAAACATGGTAAAAGGGTTCTGTCTACCTGAATAACTGTTCAAGCTTGTCCTCCACCACCCTTTGTCTCTCATACTCCCTCTTTTCTCGCAGAAATGTGGTTCTCTCTCGCATCTTAGCCTGTCTCTCCAGCACTGTCTCCTTCATGGTCTCCATCTCTGTCAAAAGGTCCTTTTCTTCTGCCTCTAACATATCATGCAGTCTAAAGGAAAAAGTAAGCATAAACCAACATGAAGTAAATAAAAACCGTGTAGGAATTATATAACTTTTTATATGGTCCCTGCTTCAATGACAATGAAAGCACTTTGGACTTCATAGTGATGGTTAATCGCAACATTCTGAATGCAGATTACACACTTAAAACTAAATCTAAGCCTTTTTTCCCCTAATTGTGAATGGACTAATAAGGGAATGACACAGTGGCCATGGAACAGCTGCGCAGACAATTGTCCAAGTACTTTTGGACGTGTCAAAAGTGAGGTAATTCCTACACAGTTCACCCAATATTGATTTAAATATCCTTAAATTACAGCTGAAAGTCTGCACTTTCAGCACATATATAATATTTAATTTCAATATGCTGTGGAGGACAGCTGAAAAATCAAGAGTCAATGACGGACCAAAATGTATGTGGTCAGAGAATACGGGTAACCAACCAATAGTTGTCAGTCACAGACCTCTCCCTTCTTTCATTAATGCTCATCTGGTACTGTCCCATGGCATCTCTGACCCGCCTTGCAATGGTTCCTAACACAATGCGCTTGTCAGAGGTCTTCTCCCAGCGCGTCTTCATGTCACAGGTGTTCTGGTATTTGGTGAACTCCAACACCTTGTCCCGGGCCTCGTCGTGTTTTCTTCTGTCCAAGGTGAGATAGTCTGGCGGCCTAGATGATGGCAGCCTTGCCCTCTGGCAAATATGGGAGGAATGTTGGTTGTCATGGTTAAAGGAAAGGATTTAATAAATACAACATGGTGATCCGACACTAGGTGAGTTATTTAAATAAAGAACAAAACATTTAGGGAATCTCTGGCTAAAAATAACGTATTAGCTAATCATGAGTTTGACTTCGTGGTAATGTAGTTTTACTACGTGCTGCTGCTTTACTGTTAACGTGTACAGTAGATTTCTGAGTAATGAACGTTAAGGCAATATGGCTTTTCTAGAATATTTCGATGACTAGCTTGGGTGTAACTTGTTAATTTACACTTACATAACTAACAACTGCAGCTACCTATAGTTACCCTAGCTAACTACCTTATACTAGTACTCAAGTACTGTACTGTACTCACCACTGCCACGGAATGAGGTGTTGGCCCCGTTATTTCTCGACAGTGCGGCCTATTCCTCGTCTGACTGGCCAACATATTTGGATATGTTAAATAATATGTTTAAATACTTCTATGTGACTTGTTTTCGGTGTGTTTCACAAGGACCCCAAACAAGAAGTTGTAGCTGCTGGTTGGTTTGTTTTCAGGAAGAGGAGAACGTTCTCATGACAACCGCTAACAAGCGACAGGTAGAGATTAAAAGCAAGAGTGCCCTCTGCTGTATTATTTTAGCTGGTGGAGGATGTTTGTTTTGTTCATATTTTATAATCAATAATTCACATAAAAAACCTTTCAAACAAAAAGTTAACGATACAACAGATGCAACATTTAACATGTTTCAGTTTATTTCAAGATATAGAGTACTGCAATCATTCCAATAAAATTTGGATGAGGTGTAAATAGTTGTATTATACACAACATATTAACGGCCTTGTATCATTCCACTGCGTCCAGTGCACATACTACTGTAGTGTTGCATGCGTTATAATCTGTCCCATTGCTCTTTAAGCATAAAAGGCTCTCGACTAACTTTCCATTCCAAGAAAGCGAAACAAATGGATAAAAAATATATACAGTATTACAAAATATACAGTTACATTTGCTTGTAAAGTGTAAAAAATGCTGAAAAAATACATCTTTCAAAACATATATTCACATTTGCTTGAGAAGTGTAAAATTGTCTGTAAAACAAATCTTACAAAATATACATTCATTTTTGCTTGACGGATGATTACGTTTATGAATTAGATACCAAAAAGTGAGTGGAGCAGGTTTAAGTGGTTTCTCCAGAGCAATGTTTAGCAGTGTTCACCAGTTGATTAACCTTTTGCAGCAAGAAAACAGATCTATTCATCAGATCTTTTGAATACATCCTTACCTCTTCCATCACTCTTTGGTTTAGGTCTGTGCCTGCCCACTACTGGGGTAAATTGCAACAAATTGATCAGTCTGCAGATATTCAAGGTCCAATGTGAATCCAGAACAATAAAAGCCCAGAGAAGAACATTGCTGAACCCTACCTCCCCGATCAACCCCTGCTAAAATGACCCTCTTGCAGGCTGAAGGGAGGCAGTACAGGTCACTCATGAACAAATTATCCTTCCACCTTAACAGGATCTTCCTCTGTGCTGTGGCTTTCAGCAACTGACTATTGATCCAATAGACTAATAAGACTAAGCTCACTATATCAAGCCAACCTTCAATTGTAAACGAAGCTGCAGTGCACTGAAATAAAAACTTTTCCCGCATTCAGATAAACTTTACTGAAACTCATATTCCATTATCACATCTCATATGCACAATGCCCATATAAATTATTGGTAGACATTGTGTACATTTTGAATGTTCCGTCCCTAACAAATTATCCATTCACACACGGATGTATTGTATTGGCAGGTTTGTTAAAGAGAAGGATACAAGTGAAAATAATGCTCTCCAACAGTGTTACAATGTCATTACAAAAAGAGCAATGTCTCTGATCCAAACGTTTTAGTTTTTGTATTAAAAATGTAATACTTTCAAGCAGAGACATTTTTTTCTGTCCCCAGAGTAAAATTCGGAGTATTTTTACATTTCCTAAGCGACTAAAGTTGTTTCTTAGACTTGTACGCGTGTAGCTAGAGAGTCAGCTTCCATGTCACACTGGGACTTGTAGACCCTGGAGCTGGGCTCCCAGTCTAAGCGAATGTAAGACATGACATTGTTATGTTCATGGTTAGGACTGGAATGCATGTTTAGAAATGGTTGATATTCCCCAAGCTGTCCCATATCTAAAGCAGCCTGTTGTACGAGGTCGTATGAGTAGTTCTGGACTGTTGTTCCTGATATTGGAAAGGAGGAGAGGGAATGTTGTAGAGAGGCCTGGTTCGGCAACTGGATGTAGTTATCACACTGAGCTAGGACATCTGAATCTGTGTTGGTTAAGTTGCTCTGCTTGTTTCCAAAATCTCCTTCAAAGTGCTCTCGGTCACCCAGTACATCAATATCATTGGGACGACATTGATCTATATAAAGGAATTGATGTCCATTTTTCTCCTGGAAAACAGGTCAAGACAAACACTAACATAGGGTTCTATTTATATGCAAAACACATTATTTGAGGCTAAGGACCTACCAGTGTTGTCAACCATTTCGGATTCCATACTGGCCTTGGAATTTCAGGATACACCGCTTCTTTTATACTGTTCATAAAGAAAGTAAGAGTTGATTAACATGGGTCTGCAAAAATCACCCACTACCTTTGAACAGCATTTAACTAATAATAACATAGTATGTTGTCTGTTATAAGCAACGTGTATTGAGTAGTGATGGGCAAACAAACCTTCATTGCTGTTCTAGCAGCAGGATATAATGCAGGCAGCACCAACTCAGATTTTATTTTTCAAAATAAAAGTCACATTGAAATTTAACACATTGCAAGATGTTCTAACAATAGCCTTTATTTTGAAAAAGAAAATCCAGTGTGCTATCAGCATATTTTGCTGTTGGAAGAAGAGCAATGAAGGTTTGTTTGCCCATCACTAGTATTGAGTCCTGAATGCTGATTGGATGATGGCTGTGGTGTATGAGATGTATACCACAGGTATTAAATCACAACACTTTTTAATGCTCTACTTTTGTTGGTAAGCAGTTTATAAGAGCAATATGGCATGCAGGGGGGCTTTGGCATATTGCCAGTATATCACATCTCAGGGCTGTGTCACAGTGATGGTGACATCTGCCCTGCGTAGGGTGCCGTCTTTTGGATGGGCCGTTAAATGGGTGTTCTGACTCTCTGTGGTCATTAAAGATCCCATGGCACTATTTGTAAGAGTAGGGGTGATAACTGCGGTGTCCTGGACATGTTTCCAAATTGGCACTCATACCATGGAAACCTAATCATCCCTATCTCTTAATTGGCTCATTCATTCCCCCCTCCCCCCCTGCTCCCCAGGCCATTGCTTGAAATGAGAAAATGTTCTCAGTCAACTTGCCTGGCAAAATAAAGGGAACTAAACTAAACAATGCATCATGCCTAAAAACAGCTCCTGGACGTGGTACGTTGGCCATACACTTCACTTCACTTGTGCCTTACTGCTTAAATTAGAAATGCAAGTAATCATTTTCTTACCAATCCCAGTGTCTGTAGCACAAGATGGTGGCCAGAGTGAGGAGACAGGCCACAGAACACAATGAAATGATGATCCTTGTAATCAACTCATCAACTGTTGAAAAGAGTCAGAATATTATATTTTCTTAAAAAGCAGCAGCAATAGGGATTAACATTAGCTGAATATTTGAGGACATACAGCACTGTACCTGTCGGGGTTATCGAGAGATTGACTGGTGAAGACTCTCCAACTTCCCCTAGTGATGTTAGGGCTTTCACAGTGAATATGTAGTAGCCGTTAGTAAAGCCTGTCAGGTACTTGGTCTTAGGCTCATCTAATGACCAAAACAAACAATACAATTTGTTAAACATTAAAAAAATAAACAACAGACAGACGTGATTTAATTTAAGGAATTTGTAACTGAAAAACATCCATCTAGGTTTCATACCTGCCATGACCTTGACAGCTGTCCTGGTGTAAGGATGGGATGTCTCAGAGTAGGATATGATGTAACCGTTAATAAAGGCTGAATGATTCTTTTCGGGAATACCAGTCCACCAGATTTTAACTGTGTCTGAATTCAATTGTTCTGCACCCAGCCCCTGAATCTGGACTTTGGGAACTGATGAGAGAATAGATTGAAGGGATGAGTCAAGTAGTACAGCAAGAAAGGAAATGATTGAATTGAATGTTGGATTGAATCTTTAGAAAAGTGGATTCTTACTGCACTCTTTCACATAGCCCTCCCTCCTCTCCAACAGCTCTGGGGCGCCTTGAGTACAGCTCCAGATAAACAAGGTATACCTCACACATTCTTTAAAGCTATCTGGGAGTGAGAGGAGCACAGGCCAAAGGAGGACAGGAGGTTTTACACACTTACATACCATAATAAAAAATGTTTTAATAATGAATAAAAAGCTGTTACTTTTATATTCAACACAATGTTCCCTTACTACGGTTCAATAAACAATTACTTTCTCACCTGACTGGACTCTGGCCCTAGTTATACCAGCCGGTACCTTCACCCAGTCCACTATGCATTCTCCGTGTGTTGGACACCAGTCAACAACGTAGCCACAGCTAGCAGTTGGGGCAGTGGGCCAGACCAGGTCAAATCCACCATCACTGCCCACAACATTCATGGTTATGTTTATTGTTTGATGGAGCCTGGGAACAATAATGGCAGAGGGAGGGGATCTGCCAGCGGAGTTTTGGGCTGTAACTGTGACCCTACGCCCCTCAATGATGGATTGATCGCTGAGGTTAACTGGACAACGATGGACAACCTTCTTCTGACGTCCCCAGGTCACCTCATAGTCCATGATCTGCCCATGACTTTGGTTCATTGCAAGCGGCTAAAGAGAAATAGTGAATACCATCATGTATTTGATATAATTAATCTACTTGAGTAAATTTTTTTAATTATGATAAACAGTCACTTAGACCATAGTAGTTTACACATACTGAAGAGTATCTCACAAAAGTTATTACACCCCTCACATTTTGTAAATATTTGATTCTAACTTTTCATGTGACAACACTGAAGAAATAACACTTTGCTACAATGTAAAGTAGTGAGTGCACAACTTATATAACAGTGTAAATTTTCTGTCCCCTCTAAATAACTCAACACAGCCATTAAGGTCTAAACCACTGGCAACAAAGTGAGTACACCACTAAGTGAAAATGTCCAAATTGGGCCAAATTAGCCATTTTCCCTACCGGTGTCATGTGACTCATTAGTGTTACAAGGTCTCAGGTGTGACTGGGGAGCAGGTGTGTGAAATTTGGTGTTATCGCTCTCACTGGTCACTGGAAGTTCAACATGGCACCTCATGGCAAAGAACTCTCTGAGGATCTGATGCAAAGAATTGTTGCTCTACATAAAGATGGTCTAAGCTATAAAATTGCCAAGACCCTGAAACTGAGCTGCAGCACGGTGGCCAAGACCATACAGCGATTTAACAGGACAGATTCCACTCAGAACAGGCCTCACCATGGTCGACCAAAGAAGTTGAGTGCACGTGATCAGCGTCATATCCAGGGAAATAGACATATGAGTGCTTCCAGCATTGCTGCAGAGGTTGAAGAGGTGGGGGGTCAGCCTGTCAGTGCTCAGACCATATGCTGTACCCTGCATCCAATTGGTCTGCATGGCTATTGTCCCAGAAGGAAGCCTCTTCTAAAGATGAGAAAAGAAAGCCTGCACACAGCTTGCTGAAGACAAGCTGACTAATGACATGGATTACTGGAACCATGTCCTGTGGTCTGATGAGACCAAGATAAACTTATTTGGTTCAGATGGTGTCAAGCATGTGTGGCAGCAACCAGGTGGAGTACAAAGACAAGTGTGTCTTGCCTACAGTCAAGCATGGTGGTGGGAGTGTCATGGTCTGGACCTGCATGAGTGCTGCCAGCACTGGGGAGCTACAGTTCATTAAGGGAACCATAAAGGCCAAAATGTACTGTGACATATTAAAGTAGAACACGATCCCCTCCCTTCAAAGACTGGGCGGGGGGGGCAATATTACAACATAATAATGACCTCAAACACAACTCCAAGATGACCACTGCCTTGCTAAAGAAGCTGAGGGTAAAGGTAGACTGGCCAAGCATTTCTCCAGACCTAAATCCTATTAAGCGTCTATAGGGCATCCTCAAATGGAAGGTGGAGGAGCGCAAGGTCTCTAACACCCACCAGCTCCCCAAGGTCATCATGAAGGAGTGGAAGAGGACTCCAGTGGCAACCTGCAAAGCTCTGGTGAACTCCATGCCCAAGATGGTTAAGGCAGTGCTGGTGGCACACAAAATAATGGTGGCACACAAAATATTGACACTTCGGGCCCAATTTGGACATTTTCACTTAGGGGGTGTAGTCAATTTTGTTGCCAGCGGTTTAGACTTTAATGGCTGTGTGTTGAGTTATTTTGACTTAACTTTTTTGGTCGACCATTGCGAGGCCTGTTCTGAGTGGAACCTGTCCTGTTAAACCATTGTATGGTCTTGGCCACCATGCCACAGCTCAGTTTCAGGGTCTTGGCAATCTTCTTATAGTCTAGGCCTTCTTTACGTAGAGCAACAATTATTTTTAGCAGATCCTCAGATAGTTCTTTGCCATGAGGTTCCATGTTGATTTTTCAGTGACTAGTATGAACGAGTGTGAGAGTGATAACACGCCTGCTCTTCATTCACACCTGCGACCTTGTAATACTAACATGTCACATGACACCGGGGAGGGAAATTGGCTAATTGGGCCAATTTTGACATTTTCACTTAGCAGTGTACTCACTTTTGTTGCCAGTAGTTTAGACCTTATTGGCCGTGTGTTGAGTTATTTTGAGGAGACAGCAAATTTACACTGTTATGCAAGCTGTAAACTTAATACTTTACATTGTAGCAAAGTGTCATTTCTTCAGTGTTGTCATACAAAAAGTTATAATGAAATATGTACAAACATGTGAGGTACTTATGTGAGATACTGTATACTTCAAAACGTACTTTCCAAAGTATGTTGATTTGGTTCCCCGCGTACTGCATCCATACATCTAACATTTCAGGAACTGGGACAAAAAGACACCAGAAATAATCAACTTTGTGAAATAAAATGCAATTTACTTGCATTAGGGATTTGATACTCACTGTCTTCTTTGGTTTGGAAGGAGCTACCCCTGCTCCAGTCTCCCCATCTCCAAAAGTGCTGTTTTAATCCACAGCGCACCTGCACTATGTATGTCTGTGCAGGTGCTAGATCAGTTAAAACCACTGAATCGAGTCCTGTTCCAGAAAAGTTCCTCTGTGAATAGAATGTAAATGACTTCAGAGTTTGTAAATGGGTGAACCCCTGTACTGTGTCTAGGTCTCCAGCTGAAACTCACCATGTCCCGTTGGCCACTGTGTTCCAGCTGTAATTGGCAAACCATCAATAGTATTTTGTACTTGCTTTTTTCCCACCTCCACTGGACACTGGCATTTCTGGCATTCACATCTGCTGTCAACACCCCAGTGGGAGCGAATAAATGCACTAGAAGGTAAAATAACATAACATTTAACGGCCTTGTAAATCTCTAGGCTGGGAGCAAGGTGTGTCAGGAGTATTTATCCACAAAACTGCACCTCTTTTCATCAGGTCTACTTTGTCTCTGAGTTCCAATGTGCCGAGCGGGTTTCTGGCAGTCAGTATCCAGTTGCTCTCTCCTTGTTCCACTTGTACAATTTGTTTGCATCCTGAGACATTTTGAGAACTACACAACCTTCCATTCAGGTGATACTGTGTCGTCCTATTTTTAGTCAGTTTGGTGTCCCTGCCTTTGTTCCAGTGACATTCCGCTGACTCCAGGTCACGAGTCTCACACACTAAGTCCCTGTCACCGGGGGGATCTGCAGAGCAGATGAGAATAAAAACTGTGATCCTACCATTTATTTGTAAACTCTAGAATATGTATTTTAACACATGTTCTTGAAATAACACTTAAATTAATTTGTCAATTGCACTTTATAACAATGAACTAGTGTTTTAGCAGTTAGTTGATCTGAGAATGGTAAAAGTAAAGTATGTGATATTTTTGTATAAACAAATACCTGTATAATGACAATAATGCTGCAGTTAATCATACAATATCAAGTTAGCTAGTTAGTTTATTTGTTAGTATTACTTGCAGAAATTATCTGGGGGGAATGTTTCGACAAATAAACAGTTAGGACTGAAAATATTTGGAAATTGAAATTATTCATAATTTGCCTCTATACACAAACTCAATGGACTTTAATTTAAGGGTTTGTCAAACAAAATTATTAGATGAATAACAACCATTTTTTACATAGCCGACCATGTTTTAAGTTTTCAAAAGTTATTGGACCAACAAACATAATCATGAATTAAGTTGTGAATCGTAATACTTGGTTGCAAATCCTTTGACTGCCAGAAGACTGAACCCATAGACATAACTTGGCCATTGCAGACCAGTCCACTTCTTTGCCTTAAAAACAATTGGGTCGCTTTTGCAGTATGCTTGGGATTATTTTCAATCTTCAATGAGTTTTGCAGCATTTTCCTGATTGCATAGTCATCCAGCTTGGAGTTTCTGAGACTACCAGGGTGTTCTTTCTTTATAAGAACGTACCAAATACTGGATTTGGTCGACCCTAATGTGCTTTGCTATCTCTCTGATGGGTTTGTTTTGATTTTTCATCATAATATTGGCTTGCTTCACGGTCAGTGACAGCTTTGGACTTCACATTGAGGCTTAACAGCAGCAGATTCTGAATGCAAATACAATTGAACTCAAATCTAGTCCTTTTATCAGCTTACTTGTAAAATAACTAATATGGCAATGACTCACACCTGGCCATGGAACACCTACAGTAAGCAGACAATTGTCCAAATACTTTTGGCCCAATAAGAAGGGAGGACACTTAATAAGTGCTGTATTTCCTATACCCTTCACCAGACGTGGATGTAAATATTCTCAAATAACAGCTGAATATTTCAGCTTATATTTATTATTTGATTTCAACTCCAATATGTTGTGGTAGACAGCTGAAATAATGTCCAAAATAATGTCCAAAAAATGTCAATGTCCAAAAATGTATCATCCTGACTGTAATTTGGCACATTATGACTATATTGAAGACTACATTTGTAAGGCTACAATATGTTTATACTTACATCCCACATAAACACAGGTTCCAGTGAAATATGAATTACAGTTGACGTTGATGCAATTGTTTCGAAAGGGAGTGGGAATGTTTACAAGCATGGCATAGCTGTGGTCACTGATGCGGGTGGTATTCATTATAATATTGTTGTAGCTCATGTATTGAAGATGATGCCCCGGCCCAAGAATACAGCAAAAAGTCAAGTTGCTACCAACTTCAACCACTTTATTTTCTGGATAAATCTTTGGATATGATATGGTTATACCTGCAAAAGACAACAAGGTTAGTTATGTGAATGATCAAATGGGAGTGTTTATATGTGAATATGTAAACTAAAATATGGGTCACTGCACAAAACCAGTATGATGTAAGAATTGTATCACCAACATTTTTAAATAACAAAATATGAATTTGTTAGAATCTTTTGTCATTTTGATTGCGTAAGTGCGTTGTTTCTACCTTAAGAATGAGTCATGTTGCTTCACAAGGGTTTTTTTACCCACCAATTAAAGGACAACTCTGGCGCAAAATGAACCTAGGGGTTAATAACACTTTGGTACAGACAGAGTCTACCGTTCTCTGGGGTATGTTTTCATGCTATTTGAATGTACCCAGTTTTAGTGCGAACTGATAATTACCTTATAACGCTAGTTGTGAGGGCACGGATGAAGTAAAAATAAATTGCTATTATAGACCACTAACAAGGCTCAAAATAGCACCACACTTCTACGGTAGCATTATGAGGTTCCCTACATGCAAACCGAAGCATTGAGGACTTTGTAAGTGTACAGACAGTTTATTAGAAATATAGTTTAAATTACATTATCGTTCGTGTATACCAGCCGCGGTCGGTGGATCTTAATTGGGGAGGACGGGCTCGTATTACGCTCAGAACAGGAGTGAATGGAATGTGTGCAAATCAAAAAAACAATTGGTTTTGTTCGTTGAGCACCATTCCATTCACTCCGGTTCCGAGCGTAATACGAGCCCGTCCTCCCCAATTAAGA
>JACXGM010024732.1:0-15661 GCA_016801145.1 Umbra pygmaea | reverse complement strand
GAGGGCACATCCAGGTTATAAAAATATATTTATTCTTATAAAGAAATTGCCTCTGCCTCTCTTTTATCTATCTGGATATTAGGAGACTTTAGCATAATATGGCAGCGAATATCAAACAGTGAGTAGATAGCCTACTGTGAGTTTCAGTGACTGCGCGTCAGTTTTATTACGTCCAGTTGTGCATGTCAGTTTTATTACATCCAGTTGCGGGAATCGCAGGGAGGGTTAGTTAACGACCATGCAAACTTTGCTTACCTGGACTTAGCCGTTTAGAAAAGTGAAAGTACATTATCCAGGGAAAATAATGATATACATTCTATATGAAAATATGGAATTGTTTCTAGGGGGTTCTAAAGGGGGTGCTATGCTTATTCTTGGGTGTGATTTAGCCCTGTCTTGCCCTGGGCTGCCACCGCCACTACTGTTCACGCTGGCAGAGGTGGAATCCCATCTCCAGTCCCACCTGAAGGATTTCAAAGCCAATTTAATTATGGATATTACGGCTGCTCTTGCTACCAGATGAAAATGGCTGTTGACGCAGCTCTGGCCCCCTTTTCTGTGGCCTTGGATGGCGTACGTGCAGCTGCTGATGGACAGGCTCACCATTTTGAAGGTTTTGAACTTAACATCATCTAATTATAGTGACCTGATTGTAGCCCTGGAGCAAACAGTCACCTGTTTGGGAAAAGAAAATCATCTGAGAAAACAGATGATCTCGAATGTCATTCCAGATTATGTAATCTCCAGGTGGTCGGATTGCCAGAGAGTGCTGAGGGGAGCGACACATTTGGTTTTCTGTCTGGGTTGTTTGCGGAGTTCCAACCCTCCATTTTTCAGTTGCCTCCAAAATTGAATCGGCCTGTTCCATTGGCACACTAACAGCGGGTGGGGGGGACAGCTCTAAACCATGGGTCTCATAATCCAATTACACTTCAAATTTTTTATAATTATTTTATTTTCCTCGCTTTCCAATTCCCACTATCCGTGCTTGTCGGCAGCATCGCAACTCCTTGGACAGATCTGCGGGATAGTGAGGAATGCACACTTGGTTCATCCAAACACATCGCCTTCCCACCAATTATTTTTTGCACCTCTCATCCAACACGGAAGCCTTTAATCACATCATGCACGGGATGATTATGTTCACCAACTAAACTTGAGAATTTACAGGTGCCCGATTCGCGCACAAGGACTCCATGGAGGGTGACGTGGCAGGATAGATAATCTGATTTATCTAACCCAGCCTCGTGCACAGGGTCAGACTGGGACTGAAAAACGGCCTGGTAATTTGAAACTAAACTATGATGCAGTGGCATCATTGGCAGCTATATTTATTTTTTCTAATAATAATATTTAAAGTGCTTAATAATTTGAGCCATAACAACGGAGCTACTTTCTCTTACATGTGACCAGCTTTCAAACTCTGTAAAAACAATATTTTGTGATAAAAATCTTCTTATATTGTCCTTCATTTTAAAAATATAAATATTTACAAGCTACAGCTACTTTTCTGTTCTACATCATGAACCTAATCTTAATTGGCTAACAGAAATACAAAATGTTTAAACTATTATATTGAAAACATAATCTCCACTGGATACTTGGATATTATACATGTAGAAAAGGCTGCTGCTTGCACTTGACGTCTCAGGTAACTGCCTCACGCGGCTGCTGTCTCCCTCACTTTGGTGGTGGTCTACCTAAACACATTGGTATTTTTTTACATTTGGTAGCATTAACTTGGAGTGCTCATTGTGTCTTCTCTCATATTTTTAATGTGCCACACTTCTGTTCTTGTCTCTTCATTTCCATTTCTTTGGAGTAGAAACAATAATGTAGAAAGAGCTCAATGTGGCTGGTTCCATGCAACTCGACTCTAAAACAACTGCAATTTTTCACTCCAATGAATTCACAGAACCTGGAATGCAAGTACATATCAACCAATCGCACTCTATTAAATTAAAAACTATTCTGATCCCAGCATACATCAAGCATGCGCACAAGCACTCCCACAAGAAAGACACCTGGGTCTAATCCAGCCAGGCAATGCAAATTTCCAGGTAGTACGGCTGTTATTATAATATGTATATGACTACTGGCCGTGGAGGACAAGTGCACTGTTTTTACATGGTGCCACGGCCAAGGTGGCCATTAATTTAACCATTTGTTTGGGAAATCCCTTGATTCTCCCAATGGCCTGTCCAGCCCTGCTCATGAAGGAGGTCCGTTGAAAGTCAGGGAACCCATAGTCATGCTTGAACCACTGACTGTCATTTTGTAGATTATCCTGCAATGCACTACCCCACGCGGACCCCCCAACTCGATGCAACTTTTTACATGATACGAAGGCTGTATTGCTGAGGTGAGGACCTTGTTTACCATGGCAGGAAATTGTTTTGATTCCCAGACTTCAGCACAGGAGTGGCAATGAAAAGGGCAAAATACATCCCAGTGAATCGACCGCTTCATGATAAAGTGTTAAAGAATTCCCTGCATTTCCCCACGCTCCTCCACATTGAACATTCAGGACCTAAGCCACAGTTTGACCCCCACAAGGACGCATGTCTATGTTCTGACTGGCACTTTGCTAACATGTGAAGAGCGGACTGTTGGATTTTTGCTGACAGCACAATAGATGACAGCATCATAGCACATTTCTCCATGCATTGCAAACTTTATGAGACCTTGAGAATTCTGTAAACTGTAACCAAGGGCATGTTTTTATTTAGTTAGACTGTAATCAAGGACATGTTACTTTTTTAACAAATTGCCAGTTTGATTTCCTTAAAGGATTGTTCCATAGTAAATCAGTTTCATAGTATACCATTTACAAACTTTACCATAGATGATTTGTCATATACACGTCTGTTCATTTTCAATATATCAGAGAAAAGCCGATAGTATATTTCAGTTCCTTTCGCATCCACTGGGGTGCTTCTGTATCTGTCTAAACTTGAGCTACCACAACTCCCAGAATTCCAAGCGAATTTAGTGCCTGTCCCCGTTTAAAAGAACATGGGCAATTCAACAGCACACCTCTGTAGACCTTGACGCTAGAAAGTTATACATATTTGTTTTTGAAATTGTAGTCTAATTTCTATTCATTATGCCCATTTGGTGTTCTGTACCTGGTTGCAGAAATTACAAGCAAGCCCAAAAAGGAGTAATCTTTCACACTTTACAAAAGGCTATAAAAAGTTAGGGTCTGCAGTCAGCATTTTAGGTCAGAAGATTATGAAAGGGATCTATGTGCTAAATTAACCGGCACTACAGCCCGAAAGCGGCTGAAAAGCGATGCAATCCCATCCATTGTTCTTTATCTAGAAAGAGTAGCCTATATATAGTAACGTATAGTAATTTACCCACTCAGCTAGCTAATAAAGACAGCTGGCACACTACACACATAGTACAATAACATTACCACAGACACAATGTGTGCTCCATTATCAAGGTACAGAAAATAGGTTTAATAAACGTACTCATCTGTTAATTGTCCTCTTGCTACGTCTCTTTCCATGTGTGCTGGAAAACTTCAGTGATTCAGTGACGCATATGTAGTCATCAGTCATTTTTGGTTCAATCCTTACAAGTAAAGCTTTTCCACGATCACATTCATCGTAGCAAATGCTTTTTTCTTCAGTAGTCATGGATGGACATATTCCCACAGAAGCACTAAGGCAATTAGAATTTAACCATGTTTCAACTGGATTATCTGTAGAACATGCTGCCTTCTTGAAGCTGAATATCAAAATCCATTTGTTGTAAATGTTCTTCGGTGTACTCGGGCGCAAACATGTATGGTTGGATGTCACTAAGAATATAAAAGCAAGTTGTAAAATTCCTCATCTGCAAATCCTAGGTTAGTAGCAATTGTGTTACCAGCGACTTTGGTTACGAGTCGTGGCTCGGAACAAGGAAGCCAGCGTTGATTTTTTATACATACTATAAAAAATCATACCACCTCATCTGTTTAGCATTAAAACGGCTGATAGAAACGTCACAGAAAGAAAAAATATGCCTTAAAAAATCAAGGACAACCAAGGCTTTAAGTAAAAGGTTTGAAAGCCAGATCAGTATAACAGGGATGCTTATTTTTGTGACAGAATACATGCCTATATTCATTTTTCCTATCTCCAAAGTCCAATCGAAACACATGGTGACATTAGAGTATGAAAATTCCCCGCAAATTTTCAAATCTTGCTCTTACACTAGCCAGGCATGAGTGAAACATATCTCACTGATCTACAAATGTCTGGGAGAAGCTACTAGCACCTCCAGATAGCTGTAAGGTGAAGTTTCCCTTTAATAAAAAGGATTGCATTTGGTTGTTTGGATAGTTTTTTGTGATTATTGTGGTGCACTCAGTGGGTGCTTTTATCTGGTTGCAAGTTGTTTGGTAATGCTGTTGCTCCATTGTTACAGGATTCTCTGGAGCCCTGTGTGGTGTAGTGTGCTAAGTCGCTACATTGCAGGAAAGTCTATGTCATGATAGTCAGTGGTTCGAGCCTGATTATGGGTTCTTTGACTAAGCCCAAGGCAACATCATTTTGTATGGCGCAGCCTGGGATTTGGGGTAGATAAGCAGACTCAATTATCTTGCCACGTCCCTCTCCAGCGATTCAATGTGTACAGATTGGTGCCTGTAAATTAAATCCTGTAAGTATAGTTGTGATAGTAGTCATCCCATACATGCTCTGATTAAGGGTTTCCATGTTGGATGAGTAGTGTGCAAAAATCGGTGGCTTGGCGAATTGCAGAGCTGCTGACAAGGCAGGGTTAGTGGGAATAGGAAGGGGAGAAATTTTAAATTCTGTATGATGATGTTGGTAACATTTTTATAAACATTTTTGATGAGAGAGTTTTGAAACATTATTTTTGTATTAATGGCAGTTCTGATATATGACCCATTTTCTTTTGTAAATTAGAATGTGTATTGAAAACTTTGTCTTACATATGGTCACAATTTATTTTATTCTAGTTGTGGATATTTATATATTTATTTTTTATATATTCAGCTTTTTTATAGTTTTTTGTATGTGCTTACACTGTTTCTACCATTCTTGTTGTTAAAGAAGGTAGGTTCACATATTCTCAGCTATTACTATGGAGATTCTGCCATGTTGAGATAGATGTTAGACTTCTGTTGAGGTGCGCTAGTGCTATTGCCTTGTGTCTCCATTCAATGTTGAATGGAGACTTGGGATTGGGGTTCGGTGGATGGGCTTCTGTGTAGGTGTTTCTCTATTTCTGTTTTATTTGTGTTTGTATCCTGTCTATGTCCATTCTGTATGTTTTGCCATTGTTTTTGCCTGCATTTTAATCTTAGATGGCTAATAATACTAAAATAAAATAAAATATTTCATTCATTATTTTTAATGGCTAACAATTCAGATGTTGGGGACAGCGGCATAGGCAATATCCCTATTAAATTCTTGTTTTGGAAAGTCCAGGCTTTAAATAGTCCAAACAAGCAGTCCTGGGTTTTCTCAAATTTGAATAAGCTGAAAGCAGATGTAGTATTCATACATGAGGCTCTTTATGCATTAAAGACCATCCAAGACTACAACATTCTAGGTTCAGTCAGGTTTTCCATTCCCACTTCAAATCCCCTCACTATGCACTCACTGACTGATATTTGCAAGAGACCAAAACTGTGTTATGGATCCAACTATGGACAACTCGAACCCCTGAACTGTGTCCCGCTCCATTACGTCAAAAGCCTTTTTAGACTTCATGACTCAGAATGGGTACACTGATCCATGGAGCTTTCAAAATCCACAGGCTCATGAGTATTCTTTCTTTTCAGATTTATTTTCACTCTTTCTCCTGTATTGACTGCTTTTTTGTGGATCACTCGCTTCTACCAAATGTAACGTCTCTGAATATTTACCAATTGTTATATATGATCATGGACACCTTACTCTTGACAGATCTTTCAATTAATTCCATACCCCTCCATGCTGGGGATTCCATTCAATTCATTTATCTGAAGCAGACTTCTGTGGCTTTTATTAGAACCTCCAATGACAACTTCCCTTATTCTAATCAGACAGGCTCAATCTCCCCTTTGTTCCAATGAGAGACTCTTTAAGGCCTAGTCTTGCAAGCCATATGACTACTTCCGCAATCATTGAATGTCTACAGTATAGCAGGGGTGGGCAACACTATAAAATTTGGGTTGGATCCGATACCAATACTTTTTATTATTAAAAGCGGCTTATGTACTTTCATGTAGGGGAGAGCAGTGTGTCATGATTTATGAGGTGAATGCATCATCAACAGACTAAATTTGAATAAATAAATATATATTTGCAATCACAATGCAAAAATTACAAATGAGAGAGTAAAGAGTAATTATCTTGTATTCATCATTCTAAATAAGTGTATCTAATTTTGAAAAATATTTTTAAAAGTATTTACTTATTATGTTAGAATTTTTACCTTGTTTTTGTCATGTTTTAAGACATCGTAGGAAGTCAAATTATCTCAGTGCACTGGCAGATAATTTTGCTTACTTTTAATGTTGATATGAAAGTGCTTGTGAAATTGATTGCAAGGCACCTTGAAGTCTTAGCATGGGTCATTTCGAGGAACTTCATTTTTCAATATTCAGACACTGTTCTACATTAATAATTCACAGAAATTCTTTAACTACCCTGAGTTTGTGCTCTCCCTAGATGCAGAGAAACCCTTCAAAAGAATTGAAAGGGAGTACCTATTTGCTGTGCTTAGAAAAGTTTGGGAAAAATTTAGCTTGTAGATACAGCTTCTGTATGCATCCCCAAGGGCTACTGTCTCTACATTGACACTCACTTTGACTACTTTGCCCTGAAATGTGGGAACAGGCAGGGTTGCCCTCTGTCCCCCTTTCTATTTGCCATTGATATTGGGCCCCTTTCAATAGCATTGCAGCCCTCCTTTACTTTCTAGTGTGTATTGTGTGAGAGCATCGAGCATATGTTATCATTGTATGCTAATGACCTGCTGCTCTATGTATGTATCCCTGCAACCTCCTTACCCTCCATTCTCTTTATTATAGAGAACTTTGGTTATGGCCCTGGTTCCAAGCTTAGTCTCAAAAAGAGTGAGTGCTTCCCAATCAATGTAGCAGCATTATAGTTTCAGTAGGTAGCCTTGCCAATTCAGCTAAACCACTCAGGCTTCAAGTACCTTGGAGTGAATTTGACTGGCTTGTTATTTGCCCTTTTCTTTGCCAACTTAGCCCCACTTCTCAGTCAGATGAAGGCTGATTTACAGATGTGGGAAAATGTACCTCTGTCACTTTTTGGAAACATTAATGCTATTAAAATGAATAGCTTACACAAATGTATTAACCTTTTTCAGTCTATTCCATTGTTCTTCACCAAGGAATTTATTACAGAAACATAATGTAATTGACGTCTGTACTGTACTGGACATTAAAGGATAATTCTGGTGTAAAATTAACCTAGGGGTTAACAAATGGGTACTGAGTCTACCGTTCTATGGGATATATTTTCATGCTAATCAAATGTGCCCAGTTTTAAGGCGAACTGATAATTAACTTATTATGGTAGTTGTGACGGCATGGATGAAGTAAATAGAAATCAATATTTTATACAACTAACAAGGCTCAAAATAGCACCACACTTCCACAGTCCCATAATGTGGGTCCCTACATGCAAAACAAAGCATTAAGAACTTGCATGTAGGTGTAGGTGTACAGACATTTTATTAAAAAGATAGTTTAAAAGACAAGTCTTGTTCGTTTATACATCTTGGGAAAACAGACTTGACCAGTCGAACCACAAATGCCATGCTATGTGACCTGAACTGTGAGCAAATTGTGTTTGATTTATAAAGATTTATTTAAAGTAACGTCTGTTTCCCTGTACTAACGCTGTACTTACAGAGAAACAAGTGTGTCTTACCTGGCTTTTACTGGGAACATACCCTATACATACACAAGGATACAGTACAAGGAGAGAGGGTTGTAAAATGAAGCAACATCCTTTCTCACAGATGTTAGTACACCAATCAAAAAGTGCATTTGGTGTAGTTTTTAGGTACTTTTCTAGAAATAAATATGTTAAAGGAAGCAGAGCCTGTTCCACAGTAGTTAAAACATGTCAAACCTGAACAATGTAACCACATTTATTTTGTAATAATTAATTGTTATGATATTTATCATAAAAAGCAGTCAAGTTGTTAAATGATTATGTTACCATAACAAACCTTGACATACAGTGCGTACGGAAAGTATTCAGACCCCTTTAAATGTTTCACTCTTTGTGTCATTGCAGCCATTTGAAAATTTCAAAAGTTTCAAAAAAGTTTTATTTCTCATTAATGTACACTGGGCACCCCATGTTGACAGAAAAAAAACAGAATTGTAGAAATATTAGCAAATGTATTAAAAATAACCCTTTTGAGCTAGTACAGCCATGAGTCTTCTTGGGAATGATGCAACATGTCTTTCACACCTGGATTTGGGGATCCTCTGCCATTCTTCCATTTAGATCCTCTTTATTTCCATCAGGTTGGATGGTGAAAGTTGTTTTTAAATAAATTTGCACAAATTTCTACATTTCTGTTTTTTCCTGTCAGTATGGGGTGCTGAGTGTACATTCATGAATTTTTGGATTCTATCAAATGGCTGCAATGAAACAAAGAGTGAACATTTAAAAGGGGTCTGAATACTTTCCATACCCACTGTATGTGCAGGTGAACTAATACACTTTAGGCCAGCAGCAATTAGTATTCTGTATAACTTTTTGCCATTTTTGTAGAATATAAAATTATACAACAGTAAAATGCAGAATAAAGGCAACAGTTTCCGAATTATATAAAGAATACATTGGAGCAGACCAGCCTGTTTTAAACTGCACAGTATCATTAACAAAAACATATACCTGGCTGTGGGGGAGACAGCTCCTGCCAAGAGTAGAACACTGGCCTTTTCTCTCAGAGAAGACAAAATCCCAGAGTCCAAACTCAAAGGATATAGCCCGTAAAACCTCAGCTCTTGAATGCCATTTTTTGTCATGTTATCTGAGTGTACCTGTAACTTTACTTGCCCAAGCATGGGAGATTAGTGACCAAAGTTGGCTAAGTCCCAAAGGAGTTCGATTTGCCCCTCTACCTCACCAATGGAGGCAGGGTTCTTCTTTGTGGGGAAAAAATACCGGGGGTTAAGACCATGCATCGATTTCTGAGGTCTCAATGCCATCAATGTCAAGAATAACTATTCTGCCTCTTATGGATTCTGCCTTTGATTCTCTTCAGGGGGCTACCCTCTTCACTAAACTGGACATCAGGAACACCTGCCACCTTGTTCAGGTAAAGGAGGGAGATGAGTGGCTCACCGGTTTCAATACCCCTCTGGGTCATTTTGAGTATCTAGTGATACATTTTGGTCTGACTAATGTACCCGCTGTGTTCCAAAACCTTATCAACACTTTTCTGATGGATTCCGTAGAACATTTCATTTTTGTATACCTGGATGACATCTGGATGTTTTTCCTATACACTGTCTACTTAGGTCCAACATGTCCGCCAGGTCCTCCTTCGCCTGCTGGAGAACCACCTGCAGGGCCGTCGCTAGTGGGGTGAAAGGTGGTGACAATTATAGGGGCCCCCACTGCACAGGGGCCCCAGCAGTTATACTATATAGGCCCCTGTTATGTTAATAATTCTAATATTTATATTAGTTCTATGCCTGAGATTTTAATGACAACCACAGAAAAATGCAATTTGGTTAAAGAAGCTTTACAAATATCTGCTCCTCTCCCCTCCCTAAAATGGTTTAGTCAGATCCGAAGTATATTTATTCAGTTAGTGACAAAAATTAGATAAATAAGCCAATGAAGTTGTAAGTCCCACCCCAACTCGTGAACAGAACCAATCAGAGTTGAAGCGGCAGCTGAAGTTAACTATGAACTTGGTGGAAGAGCAGGAGACTGACTGATTGAAAATGTCAGGGAAAGCATAAATCAGGGTACCAGAAATGCCATGAAAAGAAGGTGAGGTAGACCAGGACAGTTCCTGTATCCCAATCGACCAAGACGTTCTTTTAGACAGGATAATGTATTGTCATTTTCACTGCCCGAATAGGAAATATACCGTCTACACTGTTCATTACCAGCGCGAAGCAAAATCGCCCGAATGATTACATGGTCAAAATCCCGTCTTTATTATGCTATTGTGAATGGAGTTGGTTTGTAAAACACACAGAAAAAATTTGTTACGACGCTTATACGTTTATTAGCTTTGTATAAAGATATATAACCCAGTTTCATCACCTTTATTAAAAAATAAGACAATGAGTAATTATAGTGGTTGTATGTATTATATTTATTTTTTACATTTGACTGCATTCTTGTCAATTTCTTAATGTTTACTTTTTGATTTATGAATTATCACAGACTGGTGGGGAAACTTTTATATTGCTGGTCCTTTTTTAAATTGGTTTTATAACTAAACAATGTTTTTTGTTAGTTTTTATTAGTTGTAATATTTATATACAGTTGTATGCAAAAGTGTAGGCACCCCTAACAATTTCCATGATTTTTATTATGGATCAGCAATTTCTTTTTGATCTATAAAAATAACTGAAGGAAACTGTAATATTTCAGTAGTAAAATTAGGTTTATTGGATAAACCGAAAATGTGCAATATGCCTCTAAATGAACTTAGGTGCATAAATTTGGGCACCCCAACAGACATATTATATCAATATTTAGTTGAGCCTTTAGCAGAAATAATAGCCTCTAGACGCTTCCTATAGCCTGTAATAAGTGTCTGTATTCTGGATGAAGGTATTTTGGACCATTCCACCTTGAAAAACATATTTTGTTCAGTTAGGTTTGATAGGCAGTCTGCTTCTAATCAACCCACAGATTTTCAATGATATTCAGGTCTGCGGATTTGGATGGCCATTCCAGAACATTGTACTTGTTCCTCTGCGTAAATGCCAGAGTCGAATTTGAGCAGTGTTTTGGGATGTTGTCTTGTTGAAATATCCAGCCCCGTCATAACTTCAACTTTGTGACTGATTCCTCTACATTATTCTCAAGTATCTGTTGATATTGAGTGGTATCCATGCAACCCTCAACTTTAACAAGGTTCCCAGTACCGGCACTGGCCACAAAGCCCCACAGCATGATGGAACCTCAGCCAAATTTGACTGTGGGTAGCAAGTGTTTGTCTTGTAATGCTGTGTTCTTTTCCCACCATGCATAACACCCCTTGTCATGACCAAATAATTCAATCTTTGTTTCATCAGTCCAAAGCACCTTCTTCCAAAATGAAGCTGGCTTGTCCAAATTTGCATTTGCATACCTCACTGTTTGTGGCATGTGGGCATAAAAGGCTTCCGCATCACTCTCCCCTACAGCTTTTCCTTTTGCAAAGTGTGCTGAATTGTTGAATGATGCACAGTGACAGCATCTGCAGCAAGATGATGTTGTAGGTCTTTGGAGTTTTTGAACGTTCTCACCATCCTTAGCATCCAATATTTTACTTGACCTGCCACTTCTGGTCTTAACAACAACTGTGCCTGTGGTCTTCCATTTCCTAACTATGTTCTTATATTCAGCAGTATATGATGAGGGTGGTAGGGGCCCACATCAATATTTTTTCAGGGGGCCCCGAATCCTCTAGCTACGGCCCTGACCACCTGTTCATGAAAGCAGAGAAGTGAGTCTTCCACACATAGTCCACCTTGTTCCTGGGATACTTTGTGGCAGAGCGACAAGTCAAGATGGACCCCACTAAAGTGTCTGCTGTACTGGATTGGCCAAGACCGGAAAGAACCTGTAAGAAACCGCAACATTTTTAGGGTTTGCTAACCTCTATAGATGGTTTGTACACAATTACAGTCAGGTGGCTGCAACGTTAACTGCCCTCACTTCCATGGCTCGGTCGTTCACATGGACCCAGCGGCTGACCAAGCTTTCCAAGAACTCAAGCAGCAGTTTACGTCTGAACCTTTTCTGTCTCAAACTGATCCTACTCGGCAGTTCATTGTGGAAGTAGACACATCTGATTTAGGGATCAGTGCAGTATTATGCCAAGAGTCCATGACAGATGGTTACACCCCTGCGCCTCTCTATCCTGTCATTTGTCACCAACAGAGGCCAATTATGAAGTGGGGAACCCGGGAATTTCGGGCCATAAAAGTAGCCTTGGAGGAATGGCGCCACTGGAACCTTGAGTATGTGTGCTCAGCTAAGCTCAGCTAAGTGCCTCAACCCACGCCAGGCTAGGTGGTTGTTGTTTTTAGATAATTTCCTATTCACTCTGACCTACAGACCTGGAACCAAGAATGGCAAGCCAGATGCCTTGTCATGGGTCTATGCAAAGGAGAAGGAAGGATGGGAACTTCCTTTTCGGTATGTGAGACAAGAGGTTGCATGATTGGAGGCTCGGCGTTCATGTTATAATAATACCCACTTCCACTGTTTTCTATTCACTGAACTAAACTACTGTTTACTTACATCCAAACTTAAAAATTCCAACTGTTTATTACAATTCTTATCCCAGTCAAGATGTCGAAAACAACTACATCCAAGACAACTGGCATTCCCATTGCTGACTCTGGATCTCGGGTCGAGGAGCTCGGCTGAGGCCCTCAGGGCACGTTGGCAGATTTGAAGAACTTTAGATCTGAGCTTAGATCTGAGCTCATGGCCGACATGTCCGTCATACTGGGCGAACAGATCAGATCAGCGATGGAGGCCTCTATTGCCCCGCTAGCCGCTTCTCTGGAATGTATGAAAACATCTACTGAGGAGCAGGCCAGAAGCATGGAAGGGCTGGAAAAGCATCTGTTGGCTTATAGCGACAGGTTGGTCTCCTTAGAGAAAGTGGTCACACGTCTGGATACTGAGAACCATAGGCTTGTCGACAAAATTGACGACCTCAAATCTTGTTCCCGGCGGAATACACTGCATGAAAAGTTGGATTTTCGTCAGTAAGCGGCACTGTAGATTGTCGTGGAAGTTCAGGTTTACGGCTGAACACGGCAATTTGCAGGCAACACCGAAAACTGCCGTGAATTGTCAAAAATGTACGTGGGGCTTGCTTGGCAGTTGTCCCCCATGACCCCCCTCATTCTAGTGGAGGCTTTAACATGTAAACGAAAATGCTGTGAGCTATTCAAATGCAAATGAGGGTAGCAGGGGGAGTTTTACACCAGGTAACATCTTTCTAAAAGGTATTAACTTAATTTTAAGAAAATCTCTGGTATAAATAGATCAGCTTCAGTATAGCTTAATTATAGACCTAAAATTTAGCTTGAATTGATTTATTTAATAAAAGTATGCTAGACTAATTACTGTTTACGTCATTTGCAATGGCCAATGTTATGGTAAAACAAGATACACAAAACAATTTATTTCAACAATTAGTTTTAATCAGGCTTTGTCACAAAGGTAAAATGTGCATTCCATGCAAACAATATAAGTCTACTAGAGCTCATCCCCTGAATCTAGATGAATTTTCTATAATGATGTAGTGACGTCACCGCAGGTTTTTGGAAAACATACAGTGGCCGAATATGGAATTATCAAAAGTGCTGAGGTGATTTTAGAGTGACTGTCATGTCAGAAACATGACCGGCACAATGACACTGAGCTGTTTAGGGTTCTGGAGTGTTCCTTTAAATAGTACTCCAATATAAGGAGGCACCATAAACAAAGCAGAGTGAGACCACATTCAAAACGTATAATGTTTGAATTTAAATTATTACACAGAATTCTAGCAACCAATAGAAAATTATATATATGGGGGATAAAATCTTTCCAGTTCTGCAGATTTTGCTGCGAAGAGGCAGAAGTCAGTAGATCACTTATTTTGGTATTGTCTGAATATAGCATGTTTCTGGTCACAAGAATGGCTGAAGAATTGCAGTATTTGCCTAGAACTAATGCTACAGTTGGCAATACTTGGTGACTTGAAAAGTCATAATCAATTGATCAAAGCTATAATATTTATTTAAAATGTATTAACTTCATTTTAAGAAAATCTCTGGGATAAAAAGATCAGCTTTAGTATAGGCTAATTATAGACTAAATTTTAGCTTGAATTGATTTATTTAATGAAAGTATGCTAGATTAATTACTGTGTATGTCATTTGCAATGGCCAATGTTATGGTAAAAAGATACACAAAACTATTTATTTTACAAAACTATTTATTTCAACAATTAGTTTTAATCAGAATTTGCAACAAAAGGTAAAATGTGCATTCCTTGCAAACAATATGAGTCTCCTAGAGCTCAACCACTGTGCATAGTGGCATGACTACAGTAACCTTTTCTTCGGTCTTGCTATATGTACAGTGGATGTGTTAAACACACATCTCCCAGCAATGTGTTCAACAGGCAGAAATGATGCTGGTTATGACATGTCTGTTCCCTGCACGCTCCAAACTTCTATTGGCTTTCCATAAAAATGTCTGTCTGGATGGGGATGAAGCCATGAAACTTGTGCAATAACATGTTTGAATCTAGTACCTTTTGACACAACATTAACAACTATAAACTGCTTTATAATGGCTGGTTGTAGTTCTGCAAGAGGGTATTTATATCTGCCAGAGTTGGAAACACAGCTTTTTCGCCGGCTCAGTAAACATTCCCATGGTAACCACAAGTTTGTCTCAATGACATCATGGAGTTCCACCAATCAGAGGCATCACTGTGGGATTGTTTAGAAATGTGGAGTACTTTGTGATTGCAGGAGCTTGACGCGCCTTCTAGCCCTTGTCCAATCATGTGCGAGGTCATGGGCATGATTCATACAGCAGCAGTATATTTATTTAGTATTATTCATGATGGACCTTTTCCTGCATTTCCTGTGTTTTTGCTTCGCGATTTACAATGGCTGGACGGCGTCTCGCATTCAACTCCCCTCCAACTCCTCTAAATGGACGCGATCAACCCCTTTCATCCAGTCCGCAGACCGGCGAAAAGAAACTGCTGAATGCTATCAGTGGGCTGTCTCGTCAGCTAACTCTGCTTGGTGCCGATGTGAATAAGCAGTTCACGGTAGTAAACTCCAGATTGCTGTCCATAGAGGATAGTTTTGCTGCTTTGCGGTCAAAAAACTGTGTGGAAGGCACTAACACCAAGAAGAGAAGACGGGTCCAAAATCCTAAGATAGCGGTAACAACATCTATATAGGCCTTAGCTTTTTTAAGTAGTCCAAGTTAAAAGTAGCAAGCACACCCAGTGTAAGTTGCTTAATAAAAGTGTATTTTTTGCTCTTTATTTACAGGAAGCAGTACGCTGTGTTCACAATTCAGAGACAAATTGTAGGCGCTACGAACCGGGTACAATTTAAAGAATATGCTTACATTATTCTGTATAAGGAAATGGATATGTTAACAGATCTGAACCGAACGTTTTTTTTTTCAGACTCACCTCGCCTCATAACTACTCTGTGACCTCATATGTCTGCAAGTCCAGATTTACACAATGCTGATAATGACGCAATTGTTTGTAAGTAACTTACTGTTCTCCTTCCTTGTTTAATTTTACTGTGACTAAGTATTTTTATTCATACCACTCTCATTTAATTGTTTTCCAGCCGCCTGTAAGACGTATTACGAAAGAGTATGCAGGAACTTCAGGTACAAACAACCAGGGCCCGTATTTATCAAGCTTCTCAAAGTGCCATTTTAGT
>JACXGM010024731.1:0-15607 GCA_016801145.1 Umbra pygmaea | reverse complement strand
TAAAATTCCCCTGAAATAAATAAAAGGTTTCCTTTGAAAAACACCATTATGAAATAAAAAACAATTTAATATTTTATTGGACTGCGTTAATATATTTATATTTAAATATTTATATATTTATTGTGTCATTTATTTATTTCAGGACTTATTTCATAGCCATATTTATTTATTTAATATTGACAAAAATGGCTTTCCATATGTGTCCTCATTGCCAATCCTGTTAATATCGCAAAATGTAGGATATCGTTGTCCCAACTAAACTGCTCCATCCAATTTATTTTATATCATGAAAAACATGTTCTACAGCTTTTGGAAGCTGGTTACTGAAAGAGAAATTTGTCCTGTTTTCACTCCACAAAATTCTACAAAGAGCAGCAAAATAACAAACCGCTAACTTTACTATGGAAGTGTTAGGCTTCAAGACTTACTGAGATGGGCTTGTGTCTCTCCAGTCATCTCGCTGTGTAGCTGTTGCAGTTCTAACCCAGTCTGCCAGGCTTTTATCTCCCCTCTGCTCTCATTTTCCGTCTTCACCGGGCTGGTACCTGCACTGACGGCTGGTTTCCTGACGTCTCGGATGATTTGTCCGTTGTGCAGCATGAGACGCAAGTGCGTGTCCGAATTCTCGGCAGTGGCCGCGGCTGAGGCTGTGGACACCATGTTGAACTTCCCATGAACTGGGAGACGGAAGATCGGGTCCTATCGAACAAGGTCACAGGGTTAAGATCAAAGGGTGGGACATAATAAACAACAAAGTATTTACAGTTCAACAGGATAATGTACAACCCCAATTCTGAAACAGCTGGGACAGTTTGGAAATGCTCATTTCAAAAAAGAGGAGTGATTTGTAAAATGTAATTTGACTTGTATTTAAACAAAAAAAACATAAAGACAAGGTATTTTACTTAATCAATTGCCTTGTTTTGTTTTGTGATTTTTTTTCTGATTTTCCTCCTTTCCCAATTCCCTCTAATCCTGCCTTGTCAGCAGCTCCGCAACTCCTTCTACAGATCTGTGGGATGACGAGTTTAGTCAGATCATGCATGGGATGATTACGTTCACCGACTATACTTCCGCAATGGAATTTACAGGTGCCCGATCTAAACACAAGGAGTCGCTGGAGAGTGACGTGGCAGGATAGATATTCTGATATCAAATCCCAGGCAGCCCTATGCCAATTCTGCATAGGCCCGGGGTAAGTCAGAGAAACCAAGGTCAAGAAAATGTGATGTTACACAGTGGTAAGCAGTCGACTGTCACAAAATCTGGACTCTGTTGCAGTCATCAGATTTGATATGAGTGTATATTTTCAAAAACAAACTCAATTCACAATGTAAAATATTAAATAATGTGTTAATAATGTGTTTTATTAATCTGTTTTTTTTGCATTGTTTATACGTGCCCAACTTTTTCAAAATTTGGGGTTGTGTATTTAATTATTATTTCCAATGGTAAGGCATTAAATGTGTGAACAGTTCCCCTTACCTCCTCCAGAGGGCCCACTTCCAGCCTCCGGAGCACCTCCCTGGTGTGCAGCTCCAGGATGTCCAGGTTAGATGGCACCTTGGGGCCCTGCTCCTCCTGCTGTGCCCGTAGCCTCCGGGCCGCCCGCCGTGCCCGCCTCGCCTGGCACACCCTCTCCAGCGTAGAGCGGGTGGCTGGGCACTGGCCCCCGCTGCCCATTCCCTGAGATTTCACTAGCTTGTTGGTGCTGCCAATATTACTGCCATGGTCCTCCTGTTGGTACACAAAACAGTGCAGGGATTCAAACACAAACTTTGCAGACTTCGAAACACGCGCAGCTTTTCCAACTGAGCCCTCCTCCACCCGTGTGACCCCTGACGTCTTACCTCCAGGTAGCGGATTTCCTTGGTCAGCTCTTTAATGAGATGGTTGGGCCTGATATGGTCTGGGATCTCACTGGTGGGCTCTGTGACCTACACAGATAATGTTCCAATCACAGCATTAGGGGCAGTGGAGTTTAAACAGGGACACTCTTGATCCCACAACTGGAACATTGCCACCAGATCTGGTTCAACCAATTGGAGCAACCAGAGCCCAGCTGGGAAACGTCCAGATATTATTAATCAGGGCCATTTGCAGTGAAGTGCAGTGAAAGATTTGTGTTGAATCTACTCATAGAGATACAAAATTTATCCATGGATCTATTTCATTTGTAGCTTACATCTCTCTTCAGCCAGCTCTTCAGTGGGCCGATCAAAGCTTTCACTCCCTCCACCAGGTACGTCTGGGGTGGACAGTTGTCTTCTCGCAAATCTGAGAAAAAGATGGCATTACATTTCCGGTTATGTGTTTTGAAGATAAAATAAATAATTTCTGGAGTGGAGATAGAAGCATCATTCACCTTTGAGCTTTTCCAGTAGGTTCTTGGCCACATACCAGCAGATGGCCTCAAAGTAGGGGAACTTAAAGAGGTCTGGCGTTTTCAGACGCCGCTCCATTTCGTAACAATTGAGCTGCATGTCGATGTTGAGGTTGTGGAGGAAGTTGCCGCCAAACGCCATGCAGTCCTGGGAGGTGAGGACAGCGTGGATCCATCCTAGGGAAGGCAGGACATTCAGTCAGCGTCTGTCCCTGACGTACAGTAACACTACGTCCAGGACCCTGAAGGCATCGAACATGACTGACCCACAAACCCTGGTTCTGAGGCCAGTGTGAACTGGTAAATAAAAGGCACTCATACATAAATGCTAGGCGGTCAATAAGGACTTTCTGCCCTGCTCTCAGATAAAACACTGCTCTCTGATAAAACACTGCTCTTTAATGCAGCCAAAGTTGACAGAAAGCAGAGATGGTGGGCTGATTATAAGTGATACTGCAAGCACTGACAGGGTTACACGCTTGAGCGGACATGTTATGTTCTACCTTCCTCTGAACCGTACTGAGTATTCAACACCGCCTTTGTAACGGACACATTTGTGTCCCTTGGTCCTGTAAAGGCCTAATCATGCTCTGAAATGCGGGAGATTTAAATCTTTATGCGGATATTCAAAATGATTCTTGTTTTAATGACATTGAAATCTTCAATATTATTTTTTCCTTTTTTTTTAAAGAAATACTGGTTGGATGATTCACAGAAAAAGTAAAAGTTACAAGCAGAAGTAACCAAAAACTATTTCTGAAAGGTTTGGAATTTCCCCCCGTGAGCTTGGGAAAGACTTGGATGTATTCACTAATTTCCTAACTGATTAGCTTTGCATCAACCATGCAAAACAATCCACCATAGGTAACCTTCTAGAAAGATCTGTGTGGGGATACAGACTGTGAGATCAGGATAAATCATAGAGGACGCAAGTGAAACCAACCAGTAATGAGTTCCACACTGAAAGCCATCTGTAGTTAATGACAAGCATGTGTGAACAACCATTTACCCCTGAGGTTTTGCCTACTGCAGTCATCCTTTCAGAGCTTTCTAAACACGTTATGTCATGAAATCAAGAAGACGAATGCCAGTAGTGAATTACAAGTAACAAACAGGAGGTTTGCTGAGGAAAACGTAGTCCGGTTTGCATTTATGATATTACTGGCGGATGCTGTTATTTCATTAGGGCTCTTTCTATTGTGTAGCGAAACTATACAGTATCTCACAAAAGTGAGTACACCCCTCACATTTTTGTAAATATTTGATTAAAACTTTTCATGTGACAACACTGAAGAAATGACACTTTGCTACAATGTAAAGTAGTGAGTGTACAGCTTGCATACCAGTGTAAATTTGCTGTCCCTTTAAAAAACCTTAACACACAGCCATTAACGTCTAAACTGCTGGCAACAAAAGTGAGTACACCCTTAAGTTAAAATGTCCAAATTGATCCCAATTAGCAATTTTCCCTCCCCGGTGTCATTTGACTCGTTAGTGTTACAAGGTCTCAAGTGTGAACAGGGAGCAGGTGTTAAAGGACAATTCCGGCGCAAAATGAACCTATGGGTTAACACATGGGTACGGAGTTGACCGTTCTCTGGGATATGTTGTCTTGCTAATCAAATGTGCCCTTTTTTAGTGCAAACTGATAATGACCATATAACGTTAGTTGTGAGGGCATGAATGAAGTAAAAACAATTCGCTTTTTTATTTCACTAACAAGGTTCAAAATAGCAAGACACACTTTCCCTACATGTAAACCGAAGCATTGAGAACTTTTTAAGTGTTCAGACAGTTAATTAAAAAAAGTAGATTAAAGACAGTACCATTCACGTATACAGCCAGGCGACGTCTTGGGAAAACAGACTCGATCAGTCGAACCACAAACGCGGTGCTACGTGAGCTGAACTGTGAGCAAATTGATCATTGATCTGCATGAATGACCGAAAAACCTCTTGCCATGGGAGATTCCAAGTCACGGTTCAGATTGTGTCAAGTGTGTGGCGGCAGCTAGGTGAGGAGTACAAAGACAAGTGTGTCTTGCCTACTGTCAAGCATGGTGGTGGGAGTGTCATGGTCTGGGCCTGGATGAGTTTTGCCGGTACTGGAGAGCTACAGTTCATTGAGGGAACCATGAATGCAAACATGTACTGTGACATACTGAAGCAGAGCATGACCTCCTCCCTTCGGAGACTAGGCCGCAGGGCAGTATTCCAACATGATAACGACTCCAAACACAGCTCCAAGATGACCACTGCCTTGCTTCAGAAGCTGACGGTAAATCTGATGGACTGGACAAACATGTGGGGCATTCTCAAATGGAAGATGGAGGAGTGCAAGGTCTCTAACATCCACCAGCTCTGTGATCGGTCATGAAGGAGTGGAAGAGGACTCCAGTGGCAACCTGTGAAGCTCTGGTGAACGTCATGCCTAAGAGGGTTAAGGCAGTGCTGGAAAATAATGGTGTCCACACGAAATATTGACACGTTGGGCCCTATTTGGACATTTTCACTTAGGGTTGTACTCACTTTTGTTGCCAGCGGTTTAGAGCTTAATGGCTGTGTGTTGAGTATTTTTGATGGGACAGCAAATTTACACTGTTATACGAGCTGTACACTCACTACTTTAGACTGTAGCAAAGTGTAATTTCTTCAGTATTGTCACATGAAAAGTTATAATCAAATATTTACAAAAATGTGAGGAGTGTACTCAATTTTGTGAGATACTGTAGCTGATTGTGTCTACGCTGTTGCTGGGCAATAATTTATGTTCTACATTCCCTTGGCGGGGATAGGTTGTCAGAGTTTACAAAATGGAGTCTGTAATTTTCCTGGCAGGAACCATGGGAAACTACTAGACTGCATTTTGCTTCTGTCTTCAGAGTTGCAGACATCAAGCTACAAACTAGTAGCTAGAGGTAACCAAAAATGTGTCCATGTGCCATGTATTTATAGGCAGTAGGAAAAGGTACACTATAAAACCAAAAGTAATGGTAGAGAAGGGATAATCGTCTGGGGTTGTTTTTCAGGGTTTGGGGAAAGCCCTTTAGTTCCAGTGAAGGTTCATCTTAATGCTACAGGATACAAAGACATTTTTAGAGAAATGGGTGCTTCCAAAGTTGTGGCAACAGTTTGGGGAAGGCCCTTTCCTTTTCCAGCACGACTGAGCCACTGGAAGTCGAGTGGCCTGCACAGAGCCCTGACCTCAACCTCATTAAACACATTTCCTTTTTAATCATTTAGTAGACGCTCTTAACCAGAGCGACTTACAGTAAGTGCACACGTTTAAGAGAACCTAGGTGAAACAACCACAACTCAGTAAGAGCAGTCAATATTTCAACTGTTGTGGGGTCCCACAAACATATTCAAAACGCTTGTGAAAAGCCTTCGAAGAAGATTGCCGGCTGTTACAGCCACAAAGGGGATCCAACTCTATATTAATGCCCAAGGTTTTGAAATGAAATGTCTAACAAGTAGTGGCGTAGGAACGAGTTTGATATTGGGGACACACACATCATATATCTTTTATAAATTGATGTCACCCCCCCCCCGTTCCTACACCCTTGCTAACAAGCTCATACGAGTGTGATGGTCGGGTGTCCACATACCTTTGGCCATATAGTGTTAGGGAAGAAATCTGAATCTAGAGCGGTTTGGTGACAAATGCTCGCATAGTCTACACCAGGATATTCACCTGTAGGCAGACTATATATTACAGTTGTGCTCATAAGTTTGCAAGGGTACTAAATATAGTTTCTTACAGCACTTGCTGATATACATGGAATAATGATATCCATTGTTCCTGTTTGTTAGTCTATTTGACCAAATAACAATTTGGGAAAGGCGGTGTTTAAACACGGAGACTTAACCAATGAGAAATATCAGAAACATACTTTTGAATTTCTCTTGCCACTTAAACACTCATATACACCATAGTCTTACAGGTCTGATGTTACGTACTTAAACACTGATATACACCATAGTCTTACAGGTCTAATGGAGAGCTGACAACTTTTCAAAAAACCTTGGAGTGAGCTTTGGTGGGGCCAACCAAAATTTTGCCAAGTACAAAGCAATATTTTTTGCTTATTCAGCATCATTAACGTACAACAACAAAAAATTATAATATATGACATCAGTGTCTCATGGCCAATGCGTGAGAGTTTATTTCTTTTTTCGTGAGAGTTGGCAGCTCTGTTGATGTTAGCCTTAGCATGTTAGCATGTTAGCATCCACACCAACACACCTGTGGGAATGAGCATTGTGGTTCCTTGCTGCACCACACACTTGTAGCACTTGTCCACCAAGTCCCCGAAAAACACCTCACTCTGGTTGTTGGAGGAGCTCCAGGATTCGTAAAGCGCAAGGTTCTCCTGGGTCGGCTTGATCAGGTAGAAGATTTTCTCACCCTAGACAGACAAAAAGAAAGTAGAGTTACCACAAGACAATAAAATAACACATTGAAAAAGGACACAATTTGACTACAAAAGCAGAAGCTGCAACACCCCATCTGACACACACACACACACACACACACACACACACACACACACACACACACACACACACACACACACACACACACACGTTTTAGTATTTGACAGTCATGTATTTCCTGGCTGCCCAAACCCTTCGCTTCAGCCATACAGCTAACACCCAGATTACAGTTTTTCCAGATTTTAGTTGTCAGGCAAGCACTTCTCACCCTGAACCCTTTTCCCTGAGCTAGGGGGAGGATGTGTGTTGCGTACACATTTCTGTAGCTAACAAAAGCCATAGCTGCCAACTCAGGCAGTGCCCACGAGACACACACATTTGATTGGTTTCACATTTGCGTGCCAGGTATTGTCATCATGCACACGCAGCTTCGTAGTCATTGGCTAGATTGTTGCCTTTGGAGGGTTAATTGATTACTATGGAAGGACAACATTTACCAAGTAGCTTCTGACAACCGCATTCACTGCCGAGGTTACCTCTCACTAGGCTAGGCAATCAGCATAGATTGCTCCTAGATAATTTTATTTTCTTGCCAAACTCACATAGCCACACATAGCCTTGAACATACGAAGGACAGCTACTACGGCCTTAGGCTGAAAAACTTTAATTCATCTTAAATCATCTTTAGTTGTTGCGGATATCTGTGTGTTTAACTGGTAGCTTCTTCATGTTGTTCTTTTTGTTTATATACTGTATATCTTAATTAGACTTGTTTAGTTATGGCTGAATACTATCATCTGTTGCATGTCCTATAAATGTCCAAATGAACACCATGTGTCACGATACAAAACGGATTTCATAGCGACATAATTATAACAAAATGTCTTCAGCATTGTTTGGATTAGCTCTGAAAAAGAGCTGATGTGAAATGTTGATTAGTAATCAAAACTATTGTAAATATTTCACTTTTTTAAATTGGTCTGCTTATGGGGTCCGTGTGGCATAGTGGGCTAAGTCGCTGCATTGCAGGAAGTTTACGTCATGATAGTCATTGGTTCAAGCCTGACCATGGGTTCTCTGACTTTACCCAGGCCTTCCGCACGAGGCAACGCAAAATTGGCATAGCGCTGCCCGGGATTTGGGTTAGACAATCTGATTTATCTATCCTCCCACGTCGCTCACCAGCGACTCTTTGTGATCAGATCGGGCGCTTGTAAATATAATGCGGTGTAGTCGATGAACGTAATCAGCCCTTGCATGATCCGACTAAAGGCTACCGTGTTCGGTGAACAGTGAGAGAAAAATTGGCGGCTCAGGCAACATGTGGTTGGATGAACAATGTGTATGCCCCTCGTCATCCCACAGATCTGTCCAAGGAGATGCGGAGCTGCCGACAAGGCAGGATTAGAGAGGGAATTGGGAAGAGAAGAAAATTGTGAAAAATCACCCAAAAAACAAATAAACAATTAGTCTGCCTATTTACACACACACACACACACACACACACACACACGGTACCACAGACATTCCTCCACACACACACACGCACGCACTCACCCAGAGAACATGGTACCACACAGACGTTCCTCCAAAATCTATGTGGAAGTCAGTGTAGCTGTCTTTGGTCCCCATGAGGCAGTACTTCTGGACAAAAGGCTTGGGAAAGAAGGAATCGTCTGGCCAGTAGTTCTCCACCCAGGACATCTTTTGGGCTACGTCAGGTATCTTCACCTGTTCTGCCATTCTGGAGGACAGCAACAAGAAGTGTAGTGGTTGTTCAGAGGGTTAAATCACAGAAAGGTGCTAAAATGTACAGACTTGAAGATAAATGGTAAAGATGTAAATGGCATAATTATGTGATTCTGGTTTTTGCCTTGTGTTGTGCAACAAGGCAAAAAACCAGAATCACATAATTAACCACAAACATCTCAACAGCAGTGAGTGTTTTCTTTTGGTTTGCATTTCCATATCGTGTCAACAGCATTAATTTCCAATGCATCAATCTGAATACAGAGGCAGGATAAGGCTCATTGAAAGAACACATCGCTACGTACTTGGTATCCGAGAACTCCAGGCTGATGACGTTGAGGACTTTTGGCCGTTGGGGACTGTAGTAATATTTCACAAACTCCTTTAGCTTCATCTTGCTGTCTGCCTGCCTGGCCACATCGATGACATCTATGATTTTGTCACCGCCTATAAAAAAAACAGGGACCGATGCACAGACAGCAGTGTTAGGAGTCTGTCCATTGAATTGTTGTCCTCTCTTTGTCTACAGTGCAAAGGTTTCAACCTTCATTCAGATACAAGTCTGACAGGACCACTGCTGTTGCTGGGATATTAACCAGGCACAAGAGTGTTAAACTGGAGTCGTGGTGTGAAAGGGAACAGTGGGGTTGAACTATGAAGTTGTCGTTTACATAGTTTTACCCAAACCCCTTATGGCCCTTTTCCACCGAATTACCCGGAACATTTTGTCCCAGGAACTTTTTTTAAAAGGGCCATTTTTGTCCCTCTAGACCGTAGCAGTTTGCGTTCCGACCGGAGGTCTAAAGTACCGGGAAGATTAGGCAAATCAGTCCGGTGACGTATGCTCGCTGCGCGTGACGGCTCCTCCCAGGCCCCGGAAGCGGGTGGAAATGTAGAGCAACGAAAACGTAATTACAAAGTGCGGGGCAAGAATCATTGTTTGTGCGACACTGCAAACAGAAGTATGGAGGATATACAAGCAATGCTGTTCTTGTTTGTGATGATTTGTTTAGCTAAAGATATCCTTGTTATTTTAGTACCTTATACAATCTGGTCAGCTCGCAAACAAAAGGCTAAATGGACAAAGAGAATAATTGTGAAACCCGCTACCAAAACTAAATATGGGAATGCCTTTGTTACGAAGTTGCTTCGCATTACGTGATCATTAATTGTGGAGATGATGTGGGGTACTGTCCTTGGTGATGCAGCCTATCCTTTGAAGAGGTGGCTGATGAAACAAAGAATGGGTTGAGTACACCAAACCAGGATGACTGCCATTCATTATTGAGGATCAGGGTGTAGATGCACGTACTGGTCTGTTAAAGTTTTTAAATGCAGTGTAGCAAAAGTATGTTTTTTCAATAAAGATAATGGAAAATCATTAATCTTACACTGTGCAAATTTGAACTGAACTGGTTAACCTTACCCTGGTTTTAATAGTGCATATTGCTGTTCAATTTGTCAAATTGCCTGCCTGAGACTGTCTCAGAGCATAGTACATGTTATTCCAATTTGGTATCTGAAACAGTATGTTTGTCTCTACACATGTAATCAGAAGAATATTTATTGGCAAGTAAGTGCATACCAAACAAGGATTAATTTTTGTCAATTGCATGTCTGAATTGTACATAAATTAACACATTTTAAACATTTTTCACCTTTTAAGGTGCAGGGTATGGGCAGAGTTTGATCAATTAGGAAATTGACAGTATGCAAACAGGTGTATGTATACAGGCTATATAAGTATATACACAAGGGGTCTGCAAACCTTACCATCAAAAGAGCCATCAAACCTATTTGACCCATTAAATGATGATAACACAGCTTTTATATAGTATAACTATATTGCATTTATGAAATTTTAGATCAACAAAGTTACAAACCCCTTCTGTGCTCCTCTCATAAAAGATGTCTATTTCTTGTTTATTTCCATGTTATATATTTTCAAAGCTACATGGAGACACTGCAGAGGGGCTGAAGAGCCACCAGTTGCAGACCCCTGATCTACACATACAGTATTATGTACATAATATACTGTAAGCAGCAGTATGGTGTAAACATTGTTAAAACTTCTAAAGGTGAAGGAAATTAATAGTAGGATATCAATTATGTAGCACCTGACCGGCAATTAAAACCGTAGCTTAAAAACTTCTATTTGCATGCAAATTAAAAGGACATTGACTTCAATAAAATGTCGAATTACAATATAACCACTGTCCAGCATTAAGCAGCATTGTGCCTATTTCTTAAAGGAATTTGCAAACTGTATGTGAACAGACATAAACCCATTCTGGAATTCCCGCCTGAGCCGTCTGCTTTCTTCAGCTTCCGCCTGCTGGAATGCCAACTTTCCTCCTCAACACTCTTTCCTCAGCATGGTGGGCTATCATCAGCTGCATGTACTGGTCTAGCTGCTAGTGTCCACGTTCCAGGATTGCCCTGTTTTCATCATCCATGCTTCTCAGTGCCTCAACGATGTCTGAGGCCCTTTTCCTCTAAATCAAAATATAGACAACACAAAATGTACATTTAATACTTCATTTCAAGAATATTTTTTATACTAAAAGGTTGAAAATGAAATTAAAAGGAATGATGCATAGTTTTAACCCTCCCCACCAAACATGGCCTCCCTCAACCCCTGCGAAAGATTTAGAGCACCAATAATACATCCTACACATGTCTGTTTTTAATTGTCGTGTTATTTTCAAGCATTTGGAAATGGATAGAAATTGTCTTGAAATGTTTTTTAGGCCATTGTTTTTTTATGTAAGCTAGTGTACTGCGTGATTACTGTAGGTTATGTGGTATGATTACATTTACAAATATTGGTTAAACTAATTTATTGATGTTGTTATGGTCAAATATATGCTTTTCATTGATGAAGGTGGATAGATTTTTGAGCAGTAGTTGAGTAGCTAGGTAACTTCGTGAGCTATATCAAAAATAAATAATTATTAGCAAATTTATTCTTTACATATGACGAGATAGGCTTCATCATGTACAGTATCTGTGTAGGGTTGTGGTTTCCTATAGTCACCAGAAACAGTCAACAACAAAAACAACACAGTAGAAACCAATTTCAGATGCACAAACCCCTAAACCCATTGAGATTACGAATCATAATACAATAACATTTTTCTCTTTAAACAGACATCATGGCTTTGTACCTCGGCTTCTATGCGTTTCAGGAGTAGACTTGGGACGAGGGCTACTGGTGCTCGCAAGAAACATGCTGACCTCTGTCACCTGCAGGACACTGTGGGCAGCTGATTCATCTGGAAAATACGATGAGAAAAGTTAATTTTGAGTACAAAAAAGTTTGAGAATATTATGTTTAAGTGATATTATTTACCTTCAACGAACTGGTCCTCGGATTCTTGGCTAGCTTCCAACAACGCATGTGCCGAGTGTCTTGTTTGTGCTCGCCCAGAAAAAGGAAGGTCTGTTCCCAAATAACCGTTTGTGTGCCGGTCAGAACCATTAGCGTTGTTATGGTCCTTTATTTTTTGTAGTTCCGCTTTAATTTCTTTAGTTTCTCTCTGCACGGTTTTCCTGTGTGAACAATGCCCAGTGCGCACAACCGACTTGATATTTTGAGATACACTCTCATTACGATCGCCGTTTCAAGCTCCTGCTGTATATCATCCTCAGCATAAATGCACAGTAAAACCTGAACCTCGTCTTCGGTTTATCGGTCGTATTTTTTACATTCCAATTGAATGGTTTTGAATTTTTTTTAAACCAATCAGCATGTTCTGTGCCAAAGTCCAACCCCCTAACGTTTAGGAACTTTCAAAAGTACTACCCTCCGAGGAGGTACTTCTTACTGGGGTAAAAATCTACCCCAAACTTTATTTCGTTCCTGGGCGCTTTGCGTGTTTCGACCAAAGTACCACCCCAAAGTCCCTAGTTCCTTGGGAAAGTTCCTGCGGTGAAAAAGGGCCATTAGAGAGAAGCTGGCAGGGCTGGTACACTGTGGAAGAAGACCGGGGGACATTTGGATATGAACGGGGACAGATCATGTGACTCCCAGAGGTGGAAGCAGAGGAGGGGCAGCTGGCATTAGCCTAGTGTGTGTGTGTGTGTGTGTGTGTGAGAGCACAGTGAATGCTAAAGAGAGTGCAAGAGAAACAGAGAGTGCGTGAGAGGAAGGGAGAGGTGAATTCAGGGGACTTTCTGCAGAGAGGGGAATAGACAGCTGGTGCTTGTGTGACCCCCCCAGCGACCCCACAGATACGACTCCCTAATGTTCCCCAACCCCCCTACACACTCAAACACACACCTCCAGATGACTGGCAACAGCTGGACTTAGCCTAGTGAGCGCAGATACACAGAGGGCAGAAGATCATGGAGCACGCTCAGTCACTACCAGACAACAAACCCAAAACAGACCACAGATAGTAAACAGGGCACATTCTGCTGTCAGTCTCCAACGCACATGGCCAAGCTGTTTATTCCTCTCAAGCTAGGGCTCTGCACCACATTATGGGCAAATGTACCTGGACTAGCGTTGTGTCGAAACTGTTTCGATGTTTTCGACACTCGCTGCATCAGATCAACGTATCGAGACGAGTTCCAATAACATTTCTGGTCACATGAAAAAGTGTGTCGAAACACTGTCAAGTGATATTGAACGATACCTGTTGCACTTGGCAAAAGACACTGACGTATCAGGAATAAAATGAGGAATCAAAAACAAACATTTAGAATGCGTGAGACCTTGGCTGAGAAATTTGTGAGAGTATTGAGAAATTGAGCCATCAGATACAAGATGGACCAACGGCATCAGAGGTTTATCATCATTATTGGATATATATTTGTATCTTTTAAACTCTGTATAAATCACGCACGCACGCACACATTATTTTTACATATCCACAAATGTCAAAGACTTTCCTTTAAAAAAATATGAAGCACGTGTTTCTCCTTGCTTCAGGTCCAGTTTAACAAGAGGTTAACTTTGGGTATGTATTTCAGGCAGAATTTCACAATAAGAACCTGATCCTTGAGAGGTTAACATTAATCTTCATTGAAACTATGGGGCCTAACCCAAACCCTGAAAATCAGCCCCAGACCATTATGGCTCCTCCACCATCAGTAGGGGTGTCCACATACTTTTGGACATATAGTGTATTTTGAAGGACCCCCCCACTCCACCCCCCACACCAAGGAACAACAAAAGCTCTATTGTGAGGTGACAAATGCAGGCAGTTTAACCTAAGCTAGTTTACAATAGTTGAGGCTTGGTTAACCACAGGAGAGCGAGCTGCAGTTCTGTCTGCCATTGTGTGTCGACTGTAAGCGTGGAACTCAATCCTTCCGCAGGTCTCTATCCGGCCACAACACCTGTGCTGCTTTACAGCAGAGCTGCTTAACGCTCAACAGTGCCTGGCCTAGGAGGTGTAACATGAACTTAATGATAAAAACACTGCAAGGTTTGGGTTGCACTTGCCATCCAGTCGGTCCAGAAAGCTGTGGGTCAGTACTGGCTGTGTAATAGGAGCCCTGTACAACCAGGATTATTGCTGGAGAAAGTTGTGACATTCTTTTTGGGGGCAGGGTAAAACCAGGGCCTTATTAAGCCAGAGAGCTCATGGTAGACCCTTTGAATCTGGTAACACTGAACCTAGCAACCTGTTTGTTGGTGGCAACAGATGGTGTCCACTTATCGACATAAGTACACAATCGGCGTGAATGAGTTTAGAAGATTGGTTCATTCTATTTCAAAGCAAGAAATGTGGCTCACCTACAGCATATCTGATAATCAGCATATCATTATTTACTCTGCCACGTTAATATCCTTTGAATCCAGAGAAGTTTGCAAAGATATAAAGCAAATAATCCACAGCCCCACACAAACACACACCCCTACAAAAATACACACACACACTCCCTCTTTCTCTGTACTTACCGACGACTTGCTCCACATCTTTAACAGAGAAGGACGGCGGAGGCAGCTTGAGTCCCAGACCCTCCTTGTTTGGGACGGCGATGGGGTAGGACCAGCCATGCTTCTCCAGGTACCTCTGGGTCACCTGCTCCCCCGGCATTCGAAGCAGGATCTCATCACCACTGCAGAAAGCGCCATGAAAAAGCCCAGTTATTTATGTAGCACTTTTAAATGCACAACGAGGGGATTTAAGTGTCTACTGGTTCTAATTGCGAATGGAACAAAGAACCCAGAGGAAACGTGGTGAGCTGCACAGGTGTGAAACGGGCCTAGCGTGGCATCAGCAAACCCCTGAGAGGAAAGACCTCTTACCTGGCAAAGGTCCTGTTTTGGAGGTCCTTGATGAACATGGCGGTGCCAGCCTGCACCGGCTTGGTGCCGTCATCGGGCTCTGTGTAGTCATGCCTGTGCCAGTTGTTGCGCCTTTTCACTGCAAGAGGAGAGACACAGAAAACGACACCCATTAAAGCTAGATTCACTGGGCACCAGCACTGGTCTCTTGGGTCAGACAGGAGACTGGCAGAATGAACTAGAACCTAGATGGTAAGACAGGCAGACAGGTATACTCACTCAGAGAGGCTCCGTGCAGGGGCTCACAGTTAGGGCAGTGATAGACATCGATATCCACGGCATGGTGTTCTTCCACCTGCACACAGCTGTGGGGAGACAGCAGACATCAACACTCAGCCTCCTTGGAAACTGCTGCCATTGATCATATGGGTTTTTCAACAAGGCAAGATGCCCATGGTGGGTTCACAACATGGCAGGACAGGAGACTGTTGGGGTGAAGACTAGTGAACAGTGTGCATTGAAAACAACCTTGGTGACTGTCATACTCACTCACACACACAGAGAGACAGACACAGAGAGACAGACACAGAGAGACAGACACAGAGAGACACAGACACAGAGAGACACAGACACAGAGAGACACAGACACAGAGAGACACAGACACAGAGAGACACAGACACAGAGAGACACAGACACAGAGAGACACAGACACAGAGAGACACAGACACAGAGAGACACAGACACAGAGAGACACAGACACAGAGAGACACAGACACAGACAGACACAGACACAGACA
>JACXGM010024730.1:0-15615 GCA_016801145.1 Umbra pygmaea | reverse complement strand
GACTGGAGCGGTAGCCTACTGGAGCGATATTGAGCAAGAGACTTCTGGGCCGATAGCACTCACATACTCTGCCCGGGGAACCTGATTCCTCGTCATGATTACTTTTGAAATCAAAACGGAAACTTGCAGGTAACTGAGTATTGCCCTTGGGTGGTAAAATGTTTAATTGCTGTCACAGCAAAATTAATTTAATTGCTTTAAAAAATGTATACGCAACCTGCATTAGTTTAATCGATAACAATTGAACGTGATCGACGAAATTCTTAATGATCAATTGTCGATCGTCGATTAATCATGCCCATCCCTACCTCACAGCAACAGCTACTTTGTCTATTAGTTAGCTTATCAGCTTTGTCTGTTTGTGATTCTTGTTTAAGATATTTTTTTGTGTCCTTGCAGCGTTTTTTACTGAAACGTATTTCTTGTGATTAGTATTAGATTGCACATCTCTCAGTACCTCAAAGCAATGAAAATAACGTTTTAATATAACAATACCAGCATTTGCGGTTTTGGGAATAATAGTGATGCTGAGGTTTATTTATTGTACTCACACACACACACACACTGCTTGTTTTCATCAGCTGATCATCACACTGACAGCAGCAACATGTTGCAAATGATCTGTCAGATTTTGACGTTGAACATGTAAAAATGTTCTTTCGCAAGCTACTCTTTAATGCTCTGCAAAACAGTTACTCTGGAATAAAATTGTTCCTTTACGAAAAACCACTTGTATAGATTTCTATTTTTTCTGTTTTAAAATTAAAGCACCTGCAACTTTCTTAATCACAGATTCTTCATTTGCTGTGGGACTTCGCTGAATTCCTTTCGCAACATTATTCGTCACATCCGTCTTTCTGCTCCACTGGCTCCTCCACGGACTGAGTCGGTTCAAACGTGTGTTTTGTTTACATGAACGGGCAATTCCCGTGGCTTCCCAGTAAACAATTACCGTCTTTCAACGTTGATATATGGTTGACATTTAGTCTGTCAGCTTTGGACTGGTTTACGACGTGATTTCAACTAAGTAGTTTCAGCCAGACTTTTTGAGTATGTGTTTTCAACTGATCATTAAGTCTCCAACTAAGACAGGATAAGTCTGTTATGTAGGGCTGCAACAACGAATCGATGATATCGATAAAAATCAATTATTAAAATTGTTGTCAACAAATTTCATTATCGATTCGTTGGGTCTATTTTGTTGCTCGCTGTGTGGTGGAGCTACGTCACTTAAAGAAAACACGTTTTAAACTGTCTGACCGAAATCTTGGATATTATGGCAGAATTTCACTTTAAATTAAACAAAAAAGTTTTACGTGCAAACACAAATGGCATTGCACCGGAGCACTGCCGTAATGAGGGATCACTTGAAAAGAAAAAAGGTTGGAGCGATAAGCGAAGGGAATTCAACAGCAGGGTAAGTTACTACATAATAATAGCATGTGTTGCGTTTTGAAATGAGGAATAGTTTCTCCCACAGCAGGTAGTTCTTATTTATCTAATAGCCTATGTTTTGTCGCAATCCAGCTTGGTTTATAAAAAATCAAATCCACTTCAACATTGCACGACAAGTGTATTTAACTAGCTGGCTAATTAATGTTTGTGGTAGAGCAGATGAGGTAGCGCTAACGTTAATCTAACAAGCTCATTAACACTACCAGGCAGTGCTAAAGTAAACAAACAGAAAGAGTTATAGTGCAAAACTAATTTAAAACACAAACCAGATCTTACTGTTACATAATTACAACATATGGTAACCTTGTACTTCTTCTGGGATGCTAATTTGTTAAACGTTTTACTAGGTGATATACTTTTATTGTTTTTTCAACTAGGCTAATGTTGCGCACAGTAGAAACTCCAAAGTCTGTTTCAAAATAAAAGTCATTCTTAATCAAAAACAGTTAATGTCAAAATAAGCATAAACAGGTAAAAATACATAAAGCAAAGAAATTACAATTTAAGAGGCCTTATTATAAGGATATTTACAACTATGTTATATAAAAGCTGTTTCTATAATTGTTTTGTAGACAATAATTTTACCATCTTAGGTCAGAAATTTTTTTCTCCATATTTTGCACCTTACTAAAGAAATTAGCATATGTTTTGCACATGTTTTATAGCATACATTTAGGTCTGTTGTGTTAAAATGTCAATTTGGAATAACATTTTTTTTTAGTTGAAATATTTGTCTGTTTATCTGTTTATCCGATTCATCGATTAATCGAAGAGATAATTGACAGATTAATCGATTATCCAAATAATCGTTATTAGCAGCCCTACTGTTATTCATGCTAAAATAACGGAGAAAACAAACTACCAAACCAAGTTCTTTATTATCTCAAATAAATTTTAAGAGTTCTACATATTCCATCCATTATAAAATACATTGAAACTGTAACTGTCAGAGAAGTCAGTTAATATTTCATGTTTAGTTAATTATTTTGTTAAAGACTTTTAATTTGAAACTGCTTTGTAAAGAGCTGTTTAAGTGGAGACTTTTATTATGAAAGGCACAGATTGATTCAGGAAGAAGGTTGTCTACATCACATGGCAAGTTGAAGCTGTATTTCACATTTCTAAGGAAAATTTAAGTTAATTTACTCATCTAAGTTAAAGAAAATATCACAAGATGCAAGATTAAGTTCTCCTTTGGTAATAAGCAGCCATTGAAGTAAGTTTGTCATGTATAATGTATGTAAATAATGTGGATTGCGTTGCTGTGTGGAAAAGAGTGATATCTATACCAAGACTATAGTGTGCTGTTAAAGTGAATTGAACTCTGTTTAGAAAGTTTACAAAGACAACATTTAATATTTGTGTTTTTCATGTCCTTTTATATTCTTTATTGTAACTTTATTTTTGTATATTTAGTTCCACGGCATCTTGAGTTGGATGGTTATCCTCATGGTGAACCAGTCAATAAATCGCCCGTCATCAGAGAATCCTTGTGCTTGTGAAGTTACTGGAGGGAGCTACAGAAACTGTGATTATGAGGCGCGCGAAGCAGATTTATACTTGGAAAGAATTACCACACCCCAGTCCAGCTGGTGGCGGTAATGCAGAATTAAAGTTAGTTGACAACCGCCATAAAACCGAAAGAAGAAGCAATGCGGAGGCACGCGAGCGAACATGCAGCAGAGGAAGCGCGCAAATCTGTATTTTTCCACCTATCAAGCCACCACTCTTCATGCCAGAAAGCGAATTTAAAAGCTTTACTTGGTGAACTTTCAAATTTTAATCTTGTTCTTGTTTATGTGTTTTTTGTTGACTCTAATTGATTGTCAAATAGTGGTTTTAAAATAGTTCTAACATGTCAACCTTTTCTACTGTTGTTTTGTGATTGCTTTTGGAATGTGAAAGCTTTGTGTTGGTTACTGGACATGTTTATTGCAGCACTATATTTTATTTAAAATGTGCTGTTTTATAAGTTATATAATAAAGCTATTCTAAGTGCATTCTTTAAAGCTTTTTTCATTCATATGTTAATCTAAAATGTTATTTGTCATGTTAATGTGTTGTGACTTAAGAATTGACAATTGTCAATAGGCATTGAGTAAACGTTGAAGATCCACCTGTTTTCAACGTTGAAAAGTTGTACAAATTTGACGTCTTTTCAATTTTCATTTTCAACCTTCAGTAGACCGTAATTAGACGTTGAGGATTTACATCTATTCAACGTCTAATAGACAACTTTTTGCTAGCTGGGTTATTTATTTTCATGGTCTGCAGTTGCGACTTTCCATCCAAAATGAGGTTATTCTCATTCAGTGCAGATGGCCAAATGACACTGTATTTTGTAAATAATTACATTTAACATAAACATTAAAGTACCGGTTTACAAGAAAAAGTAAATATCCAAACCGATACATAAAATAATACCAGTATATAGTTTTTAAAGGTACACCACACAGCCCTATAGCTAATGTTAGCCATGGTGCATTCTGACTTCTCGGTGATCACTCAGAGCTCTGTTTACACATTGCAAGTGCTCATTAACTGTTAATACTTCATTAAAAAGTAGACTAAAGTATTTGTATGTAAAATGTTGGATTTAATGCATTGACAAATCTACCACTGCGATATTGAGTATTTCTGACGTTTAATAGCTAGACAAAACCATTGTGTGTTTTATTCAACTGCGCATGACAGTGGCCCTAATAGATTTTACTGTCAGAATAAGAGATGAATTTAGAAGCGTGTATATTTAATTAAAGTGTGAATCAATCCCAAGTTACTATTTTTCCAACTTTGTTTAATTTACAAGCATGAATGTTGTTAAGAGTTTGAACTGCAATTGCTTGAAATGAATAGTCAGATTCAAGATAGCATGTGTGGTGGTGTGGAGTCAAACGCAGGAAAACCGTATACCTCCAACTCAGGACTTTGTGTAAATGCCTGTTGGAACAAGGCACAGGAAGATACTGAATACATGTACACAGTTCTTAAATGAAGATAATAACAGTACAAAATACAAAACTAAGCGTAAATAACACAGGCTATCACGTGGAAAGAAACATGGCTGATATAGCATACCCACATAACATGGAACACCAACTCACAAGAAACACTGGGGAGAAGAGACTTATAAACACATGAGGATAATCAAGACAACACAAGACATGTGTGTCATTGGGGATGGTGATCTCAAAAGACCAGAGACAAAGAGGGCTGGAGCTGACGCACACCTGCACGTTTACTGAACTTCAGCAGTTTCCCATGTTATTTTTAACTGGGAATACATAAATTATTATAGAAGATGTTTTCCCAAAATATTGTCTAAATAATCTGAGATACTGGTAGATTTTATTTATTTATCTGTGGCCAAAATGTTAGTTTGCGGCCATGTTGTAAATGTGATGGCACTTCACATTGAGTTGGTGATAATAAGAGCAACTGAACTGGCTATTCTTTCTAGATTAAATTATTTTCCTGGCCAATGGCCTTGGTGCCACCGCAAAAATCACAAAATCCCTCCCTGAATACGAGGGGGGGGGGATCTGTGTAATGTTTTACCATATATTCCCTGGTTTTGACATGACATGGGGAGAGATATATTTCCCAGAATTACAAGCATGCATTTTAATAATATCTGAAACTTTGGACAAGAAAAAATACAGGCATACTCGTAAAATTAATGTCAACCCCTGTGTAGTGATGTGGTGTGTTTCTAAAGTGTTGTGTTCTGAGGTGCTGCGTTTTTGACTGTGTGAACGTCCTGAATCTGGCCAGTGTTTTTATATTCACCTGGTCTTAGTCAGGCAGGTCTGTCTGATCACCACACATCCAGGATTGAAGCTTGACAGAGTACCCCAGGATCACTGTCTGAAGTTGGGTTACATATGGCTTGGCTCACACCCTGGCCATCTCAGCTATGGCTTCTGGGGTTGGGAGAGTCATGGAGAATGAGAGAGAGAGAGAGAGGGGGTGGGGAGAGAGAGAGACAAGCATCAGGATAAAAAGGAGAAAGGAGAAGAATGATCTGGAACTAGTGAGTCATGCTCATGTGCTCATACTTCCTCTCTCACTCTCGGACCGCGTGTGGCTGTAAACATCAACAGAATGCATTGTGGGAGACATTGGATTTGTACCACCATGTTCGTTTAAAATTCATATGACAATGAGGCAGTAGGTTTGTGGTTGTTCTATCATAGTGTGTTTGTTGTGTGTGTGTCTGTTTTGTGTGTGTACTGTAGTCTGCTGGGATACTTTAACACAGGAGTGGAGTGGCGCTGTAGCTGCACATTCCTTCCCTTCTCTTGCTGGGCTGGCGATAGCCTCCGCAGCTACGTGGCAGTTGCTGTTCTTTTTCTGCGTGTGTGTGTGTGTGTGCGTGCGTGCGTGCGTGCGTGCGTGCGTCCTTCCTGGCAGGGTGAGTGTTATTCTAGTCCAGCGGTGTGTGAGTTATGTAAGTCTGTCTGCCATGGGAATACACTGCTGTCTCATTTTTCTTCCTCCCGCCTTCTAGAGCTCTCCCAGCCTATCAGAGATCAGAGGCTCATTTTAATCCAATCAAAGCCCTACTGCTGGTGTTAACACAGGGCTGGTGTCTACTGAGGGTTTGATGTTCACTAACCTTTCTTATCAGACGTTTGGGTCGGACTGGAGGGGTTCAATATTCGATGGGTGAGATCCAAAGTGTTTTGTTGTATGTTTGATGACCAGTCTAAAGCTGATTTTCACATGAGACTGTGTGTTACAGGAACATATGTATCCATATATAGCCTATAATCTTCACTGTAAACCCAAATAGTAAGCAGGACTCAAAAAAATTAAGGTAACTGATTACTTCAACAGTTTTGAGTTCATGAAGTACTTCCTTTTGAGTTCAGAATACTTAAAATACCTTCAAACATTTTAAGTGCTTTGGAACAATTCTTTTCTTTTTGAGTTTGTGGAACTTAAACATTTAAATTTAGTATAACAATATGTGCAGCTTTACAAACAAAATACTGCCCATAATATATTTACTGTGACTTGAAACTGCATTCCCTTAATCAATGTAATGTTCTTCAGTCTCACTTTGTACATGTCGTTTGGAAATGTTCTCAAAACAGTTAAATGATGGCAAGACACAGTGACTGTTAATTTCATGAACTCAAAAATTTTGAAGTAATCAGTTAATTTTTTTGAGTTCTGCTGACTTTCGGGTTTACAGTGTTCCTAAACACACAGCCTCTTGCTCAGTAATGAGGTTTGGTGCCTGTAAACATCTGAATTTTACAACATAAGTTTTTTATTTATTTTTTCTCCACATTATCTTCCTCTCATTATTCCCACCAACCCTGCCTTGTCAGCAGCTTCACAACACCTTGGACAGATGCGGGATAGCAAGGGGCGTGCGCATGGTTCATCCAACCACATGTCGCCCAGCCGCCAATTCTTTTCGCACTGTTCAAATCTCTAATTAGTAATTAAGCTGCCTATTTAGGTAGTGCTCTCACCCAGTCTGAAGCATGTGGTTAGTGCATCTCTGTGCCCTTCCTCCTGCCCCGCCTCCATCTGTTTGGTTCTGTGTCATCCTGGTGGGTTGTTACTCACCAAACTTTATTGTTAATCATAAATGAGATACATGTTGTGAAGTAATATATATGTACCATCCTACTATGGTGGTGAGATATCCCTAAGGTACATAACCAAATGCCAAAGATTTGAGTCGTGTGATTCAGTGTTTATAATTGTAGATCTTAATCATGTTGTCTATATTAAATTGTTGTTAAAGTCACGTGGCAATTCCTGTCTGAACTAATATCTGTTTCATATGTTTGAAACCTGGATCAAAGGTGAACTACAATGATTCCACATAGTGGGTTCAGGTGGGAACGTACATGGCGCAGACAGAGTTAAATGTTTTAGGTTAACCCTTTAATGTTCTGCTCAACTGTTTGGTAGAGCTCATTTTCAGTCACTATACTCCATTGCTTTTTTCTTAGTAAGGACATTAACCGGTTGAAAGGGATCTGTACGCTTCCAAAATGATTGTGAAACCACAGCCTAAATTAGGGAGCACGGCGTAATTCATGCAGACTGAAATAGGTCCAGCTTGATAAATGCAGCAGTGTGACAGGTCTACATACTCTATGCATGCTGTGTGAGTCACTATGGATTGGTCCTAGCTCCTACAGCCTATTTAGGCTGAAATACAGAGACAGAGGACAGAGAGACTTCCAGAGGTGAGCAAGAAAGGAAAGGAGCACTCATCCCTTGTCAAGTCCTGACTTGTCTGAACCCAGTGCTTTCTGAAACACAAATACACACACACGTGCAAACACACCACCTGTAGAATGACTGATAATGACGAGGTAGCAAAAAGACGAGAGAAGTGGATGAAAGGAAAGAGCTTAGTTCCTCTCTAGGTTTCTTTCTATGTTCCTGCCCTTAAGGTAGTTTGTCCTAGCGGTTGTAATACAGCATTTCTTATTCTTTGGCGGTTAAGGCAAGGAACTAGGCCTGGGCGAAAAATCGATTAAATGAATTAATTCAAATTTTTTGTTGCGGGCGATTTAAAAAATAAGTAAATCGAGTTTTTTGTAATGGCGCATTTTTGGCTCCCCGGAGCTTCCGTAGCGTTAGTTTCACATAGCAGTATGGCAAGCGACAACCACGATAGCACACTTGAAAGGGCAACAGCATACCGTTACAGCAAGCAACAACATGGCTACAGGTGAGAGTGGGAAGTTTGTTCCCAAGAAAGGAATAAAATCATCTGTTGTTTGGAACTGGTACGGGTTTGCTGCGACAGATGTAGAGCAAGAGACCCCACGCTGCAACATTTGTTGCTAAGGGACTGAGAGACGCTCGTCTATGCTGCATGACAACTGACAGCGGCACCAACATGATTAAAGCCCTGAGAGTGAACGGATGGCCAAACCTCCAGTGCTTTGGACACAAACTACACAACGCTATTGGTAAGTTTAACAATCGGAAAATTAATAATAAATAAGTTTAACAAAAGGAAAATCGGAAAAAATCGTAAATCGAATTAAAAAAATAAAATTGGAGATTTTATTTTCAGGCCATATCGCCCAGCCCTACAAGGAACTGATCAAATCTTTGTGGCAATGTTTTTGGTGTGAAAGGTCATTATAAACAGTGATTCTGGTTAACATTTAGTCATAGTTACCTAATAATATTGAGTCATCCATGTATTAAAGTAGTAAATGTGCTACCCATGGGATTTTCTGTGATATGTGCCTGTTGGTCTGGCTGCATGTGGGAGTTTTCCTTTTAAATATGTCTAGCAGGCTGATCTGCCCCTAAAGGTAGGAAGGAATGTGATTAGTTGACTCAGTGGAGGGAGAAGAGCTTGCATTTCAAATAGGCTAAATGATCTGTAAGGATAGTTGACAAGGATTAGTGCTTGGCTTTACCCTAATCCTAACCTTAACCCTAAACATTATTGATGTACATTTCTATCAAGTGACTGCAGCGTTTGGACATAAGCCCCATTCGCTTCCCTGAGTCAACCAATCACATCTGGGCAGACGTGTACGTAAAACTGTCAACTCAGAGATCTCCCCCCAGGCCCAACATTGTAGTCATAATTTGCCTGTCTTCCACTTGGGTCGATGTGCAGCACCTTTAAAGGTTCAGTAAAAAGTCTAAAGTCCTGATAACACTTGCCTGGTCACATGGTTATGGGCCAATACGATGGCTGAGGTCCAGTTCTGCTGCGTTTCAGTCACAACATTCCTGCTGACCTTTTCGAAATTGTGTGTGTGTGTGTGTGTGTGTATGTTTGTGTGTGTGTGTTTTTCTACATCTAGCCTATTCTAGTCAGAGCCACGTCCTTGTGACCAGCAAAGTGCTTAATGGAAAATTAACAACTTCTTAGTAAATCTCAGTAAGAGAATTACATTAACATCATTATATTCCTTTCATTATCTGTCAACTTGATTTAATTGCTGAACTCGGATTATATTTAGCAGCGTCTCTGATCCGGCGACTGTTTGGACCAGCTTTGGTAATGTAATGCTGATGTTGTCTCTGTGTAGCCGCTGTGTGTTGATGAACCACTGTGTCTGTTTAGACAGCGTGCGCCAGTTGTTAGGCGCGTGTGTCCCTGTGTTTTCATTCTCAGGTGTTAAATCAAAACTCTCTGTAAAAGCTTACCCTAAGGCTTCAGCTTGCACACTGCACTGAGTGACCTGTTTAAACGTGTGTGTGTGTGTGTGTGTGTGTGTGTGTGTGTGTGTGTGTGTGTATGTGTGTGTGTGTTTGTTGCATTCCACCCCACCCGTGTGGAGTTCTTCTGCGTGGATGACATATCATTACTGCAATTACAGGGCAGAATAACTATAACTGCACACACACACAAACACCACATACACACACACACATTCACACACACACACATGCATACCACACACACACACATGCGCATCCACACACCACCCGTGCCTACGCACACCACACACATGCACACAGACACATGCACACACTATACACACACTCCTAGCGTTTCTCTCTGTCTAAAAGGTATAGAGCCATACTCTGTTTTGAGCGGTTGAGCGCACACGCACGCACACACACACACACAAACACACACACACACACACACACACACACACATACACACACATAGTGCACATGTGGCAGAAAGCTGGAAGGCCAGGGAATCCTGGGAGAGTTTCGTCTCATATAAAGAGCCTCTGTCTTTGTGTGTGTGTGTGTGTGTGTGTGTGTGTGTGTGTGTTCCCCTCAAAGTTAGCAGAAGCCCAACATTCCTACCCCCTCCACCTATCTCCTCCCCTTCTCTCTGCACTCTCACAAAGGTACTCCTGTGTGTGTGTGCTCTCCTGGATTCAATACCTTTTGTATGAGCAGATCAATTGAATGGGCCTGATGGGGGGTGCATATTCCCAGCATGTCTTCAGTAGGACCCGGTTTGAGAGTGTATGTTCTGCACGTTTGAATCCACCTAGTCTGCAATAGATATAAGCATACTGATAATCACCCAGGCTGCAGAAAGCTGTTTACCTACAACACGACTAACTACACACTGACATTTTCAATGGGCATTCTTCGACATCTTGCCATCAGGGTGCTGCCATCTTGGATTACGAACTCGAGGCTAGTGGGGTTTTCCCGACCTCCCGACTTGGATTTCCGACTTGAAAATGCGTTCCAGTTGTAACCTCAGAGTACAACTGTCTGGAACACAGCAAATGTGCTCAGTGTCCAAACTCTACTGACATTTGAAGAATTCAGGGAACAGCTCTTTGCAATGTTTGTCTGAATCCCACAGTGGTTGATGGGAATGCTGATTATTATTCACTTCTTGAGGTCATCTTGTTGTCCTGGAGGCCAAATCGCTTCCTTCAGTCTGTTGTTTTTGGACCCCTTTATCTAAGGGACCTTGTAGGGCAGGGGTTTCGTAGTGTCTTGTTTCACTTAACAGATAAAGAAGTTCATCAAAAAAGTTGATTTTATATTCTTAGCGGTTGTGTATGACCTGAGGGAAATATTGGTCTCTACTGTGATCATACATTTGGCAAGAGATTAGGACTTGCTGCACCATTTTCAACAAATTTTCTGGGCATCTCTTTCTCTTCCTCTCGCTCTTTCTCTCTGTCTCTATTTCAATTCAATTAAAAGAAATGTATTCCCTTACGAAAAAAGTATACTCTAAGTATACTCATTTATGTACTAAGTAAACTCAATTGGCCCACTTTTTAGTTTATTTAGTACACTTCCAATTGATAGTTATTAGTATAGTATAAGATTATCATTTTGAAGCCCAATACTCTTATGCTATACTAATAATTATCAGTTGGAGTATTACAGTTTTTTCCAATTGCTAACACACAAAATGCATAATTTGGCTCATTGTGTCAAAACTCAACACACAAGAATTCTTTACACAACACTTGAAGATTAACATTGAACTGCCATGTCAAAACTGCCATTCTGCAATCAAAACTGCCATTCTGCAATCAAAACTTAACACTCTGACTTCAAAAGGCCCTCTTCAGATTGATAGTTTACACACATGCACATGAACAATAAACAGTCAAACAGACACAACAGACTGGTCAACTTTACTCAAGACACTTCTGTCATTTGTAGTTTTTAAACTGTTTTTATTCCCAAAACCAAGCCTCAGTGATACATTGTACAGGTAGTAAAACAACTCCCATTACAAGTCAGGGATCACTCCGTCAATTGGGGTCGGGCCACGTCACCTCGTCCACATCACAGGCAATGTTCTCCCTTGCCAGGCAACTGGAAAATATTGCCGGGCGTGACGTATCCACCCGTGGATCGAGCCCAACTCGATGTCTCCGCTTGCCTCCTCCATTGCTTGCAGGAGTGGCACTCGTGCATGTATAGGCAGTCATAGACCTCCCACTGCCATGCCGAAAATAATTCCCTTATCAGGTTGAGGACCGAAATAAGGGGGCAGGTACGGCACCATGAAATGGTCATGGTTGGCGAATTAGTCCCGGACCAGAGCAGCCCGGTGGAAACTGACATATCTCAGATGACAACAAACATGGGCTGCCCTGGTTGGTGCTATGTGACCTCGGCATGTAGTGCATGCCGAAATGTCAGTATGTGTGCAGTGTTGTAGGGACCCAGGGTGGCATGGTGATGGAGGACCCCCTGACCACTAATGGCTGCACACATGGTGATGTTGCCCCCTGCACTGCCAGGCGGTATTCTTGATGGCCCTTTGGCGGATGATGTTTCAGTCCCGATGTCTCGTTTTTACCAGAGTCTCTTCCTCTATCTCCTCTCCCTCTTCCCTCCCCGTCTCTTCCTCGTTCTCCTCTCCGTCTTCCCGTCTCTTCCTCATCTTCTCCTTCCCCTTGGTCCTTCAGCCTCCATATTCACGATTGTCTAACGATAGGTGCTCATACCTGAATTATATATAGTGACTGATTGGTGTTCAGTTACAGGTTAAGTGTTTTACGGTGTGTGCGGGAGTGTTGCTAATGTCATATGTGTTTTAACTATTGAATGGACATTCTGACTGCAGAGTTTTTCATCATTGGCCAAAGTGTGTAAAACATGCAGGATGTGTGTAGTGTTTTGCACCGTGTGTTACAGAATTCTTTACGGTGCCATGCCGACATTGTGTTTATTCATTTGGTGCCTGAGTGTACCAAATGCATGCAAACGTTACGGTTTCGAGGCTTTGTTATGAGCATTCACTTAAAACTGTAATGGAAATGTCTATAAATTACTGTATGTATTGTGTGTATAGAAAATTTAGAAAAGTGTACTTCATAAACTAAAAGTGCACTACACCTGTTATTTTAAAGTATTCAAAAGAATAAACTATAAGTATACTTTAAAGTGTACTAAATAAACTAGTATATAAATAAGTATACTTACAAAAATATGAAGAATACTTTTTTTCATAAGGGTTGGCATGGGCGACATTTGTTTACATTGCCAAAGAAAGTGGATATAAGAATTTAAAACATCTCTCTTTCTCTGCCATGAGGTGCAGTCAGTCAGTTGGATGTGAAGTATCTGGTCAGGAGTGTAAATGTGTGTGTTACAATACGTGTGTATGTGTAATGTATATGTCTGTGTGCAGGCTGTTATTCCTAAGAACCTTTTATAGAGAATTATAGAGAACCTATTTTATAGTGTCTGCAAATCAATTTCTGCATTTACATGCATGTACAGTATTTACATTACATGCATTACAAATGTCTACTGGGCAAAACCCCACCTTACCTAAGATCATTAATCTCCAGAGCATCACCCTCTCTAAATCCGCGTTCAAGCAGGTACATCACTCTGATTACCACTAAAGCCCGGACCGCCGTTCCTTACTGTTTTCCGTTGCTAACGACTGGAATGCACTACAAAAATCCCTGAAGCTTGAATCCACCGTCCCGTTAACCACCTTCAAACTAATATCTAATCTACTGTCAGACTGCTGTACATGTTAACCCCACCCACTCTTTCTATGCAGTTAACTCATCTTTGCACACACTAACCAGCATAGCTGTCTCTGTATGTCTTGCACACTCCCCATCCCACAGTCCTGGTCACTACGCCACTCATCAAAGTGTTATTTATGCACAGTCACTTTAAAAAAAACATTGTAGCAAAGTGTAATTTCTTCAGTGTTGTCATATGAAATGTTATAATCAAATATTTACAAAAATGTGAGGGGTGTACTCACTTATGTGCAGTGCCGGCCCGAGCCTTTTGGGGGCCCTAAGCAGAATTTGATTTGACCATGCAGAGTCACCTGTGCACTCGATGGGGGCCAGGGGGCCCCAAGCAGCTGCTTAGTTCGCTTATGCCTGGGGCCAGCCCTGTTTATGTGAGATACTGTATGTGACCATCAGTATTCTAAATTGTGTGGTAGTTAAAGGTGCTATATGTAAAACGGACAGCCAGCGTTAAAAATGGGTACTACAGTTCAAATTCAAAATACCTGAGTTGTATCCCTCCGCCTCGTCCTCCATAGAATCGAAACTAACGTGACGAACAAGATCAGCGCAATCATGACAAGAGAACCGTGTTTTACAGGAACCGTTTAGAAACATGCGTTTTTTTAGGTTGTGTAGAATCTCTATGATCTCGTTCGTTTGTTTGCTGCTTCCATGGATGTAGCGCGCTGGGTTTGCGTTTTTACAGGTATGCCTGGCAATCCGTTCGTGCTGTCAAATTGGGCAGTTGATAACAACACACAGGCCAAAACATAAACATAAATTCTGTCACGAACGTACTTTTGCAAAAGAAAAAATACTGACATTAGCATTGTTTTCAGAAAATATAGTATTTCAGCGTAACATGTTTCCTTAATATCTGATGAGGCATTGGCGTCATTTTTGGATTTATTACAGTACATGTATTACATATAGCACCTTTAATTGTTTAGATAAAAGGCAGCATTGTGCTGATCTTTATATTGATCTGTCACAGGTCTGCCATACTGTTGATCAATCACTACTCAATGCTTTGCTGTTTTAAATCTACTAATGAATCAGGTTTTCTGTTCATAACACAAGAGGTCTCGCAGTGGTCAATCAGTTGGGAGTTTTGTACCGCTTTCTGTTTGCGTGACAGAAATGTTTGAAGCAGACGTTATTGACCTGAAATGTTTGAAGCAGAGGAACTTTGGATGGTGCTAATATTGATCGCATCCCTGATAACAAACATCTGGGCTTTTAAATAGATGAATAACAGTCTTTTAGAAAGCATAGTAATGAGTATGTTTAATGTATCAGCAGTCCATTTCTAGAAATACATTAGTCTACATTCATACCTGGTCAGACTTTGGTGATGTAATCTACAGTGAATTTGAAACGTGTTTGGCACACAGGGAAAATACCCAACATCTGGTGATGTCTACAGGTCACAGTTCTTCAAGCAATTATTGCCACCAAAGGATATGCGACCAAGTACTGAACATGAATTAGTTCAAGTTTTGTTTATTTGTCACATTAACAGAAGACACAGATGTAATTTCTAAGTCTTGTGCCATGGATCCAGCAATGCAGGACCGCGTAGCGAGGTGACCTTCTCTGGTGCCATCTTTCTCAGTTTCCAAACTCTACTGAAATTTGAAGAATTCAGGAAACAGCTCTTTGCAATGTTTGTCTGAATCCCAAAGTGTTTGATGGGAATGCAGATTATTATTAATTTCTAGAGGTCATCTTGTTGTCCTGGAGGCCAAATCGCTTCCTTCAGTCAGTTGATGCCGACTTTCAGAACTGTCCATGTGATCTCATGGGACAGGTTTAAAAGCTCTCCGTTTAGCCGCAGAGACCACTTCTAACTGTTTTAAAGTCACAGTAGTTTCTCGGGTTCTGCACATTCTGCAGTATCTCCAACATCGAAATAACATCACTGAACACCACATGCCAATACTAACATTACTTTAGGTAGCTGGAATGTAGGTGGCTGTCTGCTGTGAGTGATGATGTCATAGCTGTGTTGGTAGCATTAACCCTGTGTTGTCTCTCCAGGTAGGCCAGGCCAGTGTGTGTATCCATGAATGTACGTCACTATGATGATGACCGACCAGCTGATGGACTTAGCTCCACCTCCGCTGCTGAGTGGGGAGCTGCCTCTGATGCAACACATGGTTGGAGAAAATGCAGCGCAACAGGTAACTCTCTCTCTCTCTCACACACACACACGCAC
>JACXGM010024729.1:0-15608 GCA_016801145.1 Umbra pygmaea | reverse complement strand
ACTAATTAATTCCACCCTTGCTAAACTAATATTAAATGCATAAATTCTTCTAAATAATCCAATAATTTAATGAAAAATGTTTTTGCACCCGCAACTGTAATGACTGTTCAGATTAAATAAAGAATAACATCTTGCTGGCCTAACTGAAACTGGATTCCAAAAGGGAATTCCCTTTACCTTTACAGGAAAGGTGCTTTGCCTGTAGGGTTAAACCATTATGGATTGAACCATTTGGTTTGAACCAGAGGTAACACAAGGCAATGTATACTGGGAAATTTTACTGGAGGTGTGGCTTAATATTGTACTCAATAATTTTTATGAATGCTTAGAAAACATAAATCAGTTATGTTGTATGATTAAAAAAGTTAAGTTCATCAGACATAGATTCACAGTCAAAAAAGGGTCATGTGACACATTTATTTTGTGTCTAGTGTACTCAATATTTTCATGTTACCATAGTTTACTAAACTAAAGGTTTTAAGTGCAAGCCGTTTCCAAATTTTTTTTAGGTTGACTGAGCGAATTCGGATTTACAGTGTGAGCACACCTTGATCGCTAAGTGGAGGTGCGTCAGGCAGAAACGCCCAGCAGGTTTTACCACCTACCTGTATTCCAATCAAAGGAACCATGAAAACACATACCTTTGGTATGCTCTTGTTGTTATTCTCAACCTTCCCAGTTCTCCACGTCACCCCACTTCTACACACACTCCACTGGCTCCCAGTTGAAGCCTGTATCATCTACAAGGCCATGGTGCTCATCTACGAAGCAACAAGAGGAGCTCCTCAAACCCTACATCCCTACCCGGGCTCTTCATTCTGCCACCTCTGGGCTTCTGACCGTCGCACGCTTTCGGGAAGCCAGCTCCAAGCAGTCAAATCTCTTCTCTGTCCTGGCTCCTCAATGGTGGAACCAGCTTCCACTGGACAAATCCTTACCCATTTTCAGGAAACGTTTGAAAACCTTCCTCTTCAATGAGTACTTAAATGAGTTGTATTCCACTTCTGTTTGTCTTAAAATGTTATGTTTATTTGTATAATCCTTTTCTAGCACTGTTTTTTCCTATTTACTGTTTCAAATGCATTTATACAATGACAACTAACTAGCTAATCGATCACGGCTGAACGTAATCATCAATCAGATCTACCAGCCTACCCTAAACTAAACCCTATCATAGCAATGGCCAAACTAGAGAGAGGTGTCACATGAACTTAAAGGGACATACATATAATAATAGGAAAAATCCAAAGCATTGACATACTAAACTCAAAACAGAAAATACACATATTACATGAATTAAGGAATATAATAATTAGTCCATATCTCAGTTCATTGTTCATGCCAGCCCACACTGGGATGTACGTTACATTAACACTACAAAAAGACAGAAAATCGGCTTTCTACAGAAACATGTGTAACTTCAGTTAGTGCTTAACACATCCACCAGAATTATGACTAGAAATGCAAAATTGGAACACATTACCCCAATTCTAGCCTCTCTACACTCATAGTCTTTATGTAGCATCAATACAGTTTGGTGGTCTTGTGAAGGAAGAATGTAAAGCCGCCTGGAGATGAAAGCAGGCGTCACCAGGTGGAAACGTGATCATCAACCACAGTGACATGGGACCCAGCACAGCAGCGGGCCGGGCACAGGAAGGGGACAGGAAGGAGTCATCAGGCCACATGGTCCTGTTGCATGTTCCTAGGGTCCTCCTAGGATAAACATGACATCACGAACATTAGAGTGGGCATACCTTGGGTCTAGTACCTTGACACAGCTCTGACCCCAAAATGAATATATAAAACCCTAGTCCCCCGGCACATAAACTATTGCAGCATAACATCTGGGGCTGAGACGGGGGGACAAGAGACATGATCCTGCACAAGGAAAGCCTCGGGCAGGAGCAAGCAAGCATGCTTCCGACCCACCCACATTGCCAAGACCACACCCCCAAAGGGTCACCAGCAGACCGTAAACACTGCAGGGGTAGCATTGGAGTGAGGATATCCCAGTAGAGAGAGAGGAGCCTATCCGGCAAGCCAGCATGGGTGGTTCATTAACAGTGCCACCATTCTCTTTTAGCCCCCAGGGCCAGACAACACTATACCATAGAACTTCCTGAAGAGATGAGTCTTCAGCATAGACTTAAATGTTGAGACTGAGTCTGCATCTCTCACATGGATTGGCAGATCATTCCACAAAATTGGATGTGTAGTGCTTTGTATGTTAATAGTAACACTTTCAAATCAGCCCTAGCCTTAATGGGCAGCCAGTGTAGAGAGGCTAGAATTGGGGTAATGTGTTCCAATTTTTCATTTCTAGTCATAATGCTGGTGGATGTGTTAAGCACTAACTGAAGTTTTTTTAGGGTTTTGTCTGGGTAGCCAGAATAGAGAGCATTACAATAGTCCAATCTTGAGGTAACAAAGGCATGGATTAACTCTTCTGCATCATTCTTTGACAGACAATTTAGAATTTTTTGCAATGTTCCTGAGATGGAATAAAGCTGCTCTTGATATTTTTTTTACATGTTCGTCAAGAGAGAGATCTGGGTTTAGAGTAACACTGTAACGCCCAGCCCAGTGAGGGCTGGCATCATGACTGAGAGTATTGACTCAATTTAATTGTTTAAGTTTACATATATTTGTTTGTTGCATATATATATATATATTCTGTATCAGTTTAGTGCTAAACAGTGGCGGGCCGTGCATTTTACACATAGGCCTTGCCTATCTTCCCGGAATTAAAACGCATTATAATAACCTCACAATGACATTCTATATAGGTTATTGTCATTCGGCATATAATGCACCCCATATCCATAGTGAAGATAAGTTTATTCCAATCGATAAAAGTTATTTAACACGAGGCTCAACACCTATGAGACTTGAAATACACTAATTGACCCAACACGACTGAAACCATAAGAATGTAACACTTCGAACTATGACAAGATGTCGCATTAGACATACTGTAGCCATCGGATAGCCAAAATCAATGTCTTAACCAATTGAACAAGAACTAACTCACAACAACCATTCACAACACTACAAACATGCAAAAATCATTTTTTTAAAACTTTGTTTTGTCCTGCCCATGAACCAGTCGATAAGGCCTAGATCCGCGGCCCATTGTTTTTTTTAACATGTAGCTCAGCGGCCCATTGGCTCAGGCATGGTTCTAGCAGGGGCCAAACACGTTCGCCTGGCAACACTATCTTATCTCGGCAACACAAACTCTGATTTGTCCTTTCAGAATAATGGCGCTTGTTTCAGTAATTGTTTTATTTCAATAATCATTGTGAAGTCATTACAAAGCTGGTCAATTGTAACCAAATGCAATTGTATTATGTGTAAAGAAACAAGCGTATATGATTGCAAAAAAAACATTTAACATGTTATCAATTACAATGTTTCATTGAAAACAGTAACAAATACATGTACACAGAAATTGATTGAATATATTGTCAGTGTCTCATGTGAAAACAGAATTGCATTCGAAAAACATTCACTAGAGTCTGTTTTATCTAACAATAGACTAGTTTTAGCTACAAAAGAACATAGACTCAGTATCTATGCAATGAATAAACATTGCCTATTGTAATGAATTACGAGCGCTATTATTCTGAAAGGACAAATCAGAGTTTGTGTTGCCGACAAAACATAGTGTTGCCAGGCGAACGTGTTTGCCCCCCTGCTAGAACTGCGCCTGCATTGGTTGTTTTCTTAATTGACACTGAACTGGCCCAATCATATCTTTAAACAGCATTGTCTTTGGGATTTCTGCCTGCAGGGTTGCCAGAATTGGAGGTTTCTTGCCCAACCGGATGGTTTTGCAATCTGTTTTGTGGGCAAAAAAGGGTTTGGGTGGGTGGATAAAAATTGGGCTGGTTTAGGATCAGTTCGGTGGGTTTTTGTAGCTGAAACGCCGACACATCAGATCTTTCTTCCTGCGACCCTCTGTTCAGCAGGCAGCCTCAATCAATCACTCACACACACACACCCACTACAGCTCTGGCTGACGTGCCCCCTAAACTCAGAACAGACACTCCCAATACCATCAGCTCACGTCACACACCGGCACCACCCACACCTCAAACACACTAATGCTGCCTAACATTTCACTTTTGGTGCTATCAAATTGCTCACCCTCCCCATATCCAACGGTCCAGTTAAAAGAGCATTTTCTCAAGTCACACTGCTGAAAGATGACCTACGAAACAGGATGGGCTTACCCTTTCTTTTAGGGTTGATGCACGTGCGCACAGGTCTTGCCATAATGGCTTGACATCAGCTACATTCCATCTGCCCAGACAGTTGTTGAGGAAATTTGAATCTAGTATATACTAGAGTCTTTGTGTTAATTGAAATATTCTTAATACAATTGTTCAAAGCGATCTTCATGAAAACTCACCCTCCTAAATGTCTTACAGGGAATAACCTAGCTCAGGCAGTTTGACCTGTGAGTTTTTGTGAATAATATTTTATTCAGAATTATTTAATCAACACACCATTGTTCATGTTATTGTGTTCATGAAATGATTCTAAACAACAATTATGCAAAGTGATTCTGGTCAAAACTCCATGCCCAACTGCCTGTATTAAACCTAATTGTTGTAAATCACAAGTGTCCGGTAGTTGTTTAGTCTTTCTGGGTCAAGGTTAGGCTTTTTTAAGAGTGGCTTCACTACAGCCAATTTTAGGGAGTTTGGTACACACCCAGATACTAGAGAGCAATTTATTATGTTTAGCATATGCGAGCCAAGCACAGGGAGTACCTCTTTTAGAAAGTTAGTTGGAATAGGGTCCAGTTGACAGCTGGAAGACTTTGAGGCCTATACTATTTTAGTGAAAGACTCAAGGGATACAGGATAAAAAAAATTCCAAATTGTTTAGTCCATGTCAGGTTTTCAAGTCCCATCCAGGTTTTTGTTCTAACCTTTAGTCCCTCCTGTAATTAGTATTGGTTCCCGCTCTTTTGATTCTGTGATTTGTTTTCTAATGGTAATGATTGTTTCATCAAAAAAGCTCATGAATTTATTACTGCCAAAATGTAGTCCTATGTCCTTTGTGGAATTCTGGTTTCTAGTTAACTTTGCAACTGTATGTTCATTCAGTAATGAATACAAAATGGTAACTGCAGAAGCCAGGAGCAAATTTTTTCCCACACGTAAAAGTACCGGTAGTCACCACACGGCCAGATTCAGTGACCTTGTTGTCCTCCAATGCTGTGCGTCATTTTCAATTGTCAGTGAAATTTCTTCTCTTCACTCTGTAAAGCAGAGAAACACACAGGCTAGCTGCTAGCGTCAACACCCTTTACCGTCTGTCGGATTTAGCACACAATGTAATATATTTTCTGGGTTTTAGCAGGTCACCAGTAAAATCCTTTTGTATTTGTTCTGGGTCATTATTATTCTCCTGACAAAACATAATACTTTCTGCCTTTTCTTGTGAGACAAAAAGGGCTCAAAGAAGGTGTAAAATTGCCTGGTTGTAAAGGCCCAAGGACAATTTCTTCTTGTGCTTCCATTCAGAACCCCTGACCTCTTCGGATCCCCATGTGTTCTGTATTCTGTTGGCATGTGCATAGAGCCTGCGAGCTGCATTTTCCTGGTAGTCTGCAAATATGTCAGAAATGATTATCTTGAAACCCGGCGACGAACATACTTCACAAAAATATGTTGTGTAACAAAGGTAATTGGGTTTTCCGAATGTTAATTTTTTTGCATCTGCCCCATCACAGCTCTTTTCTGTCCTCCCAGTGACAGAAAAATATATCATCTGAGAATCTACTTCATCAAATAGTACCCACAATAACTCTGTTATCACCCACTCTGTTGCCTATATGAACCAATGCTCAATTCAGTATAGCATCTGTATTTCAGTATAGTATCTTTATTTCAGTATAGTATCTGTATTTCAGTATAGTATCTGTATTTCAGTATAGTATCTGTATTTCAGTATAGTATCTGTATTTCAGTATATTATCTGTATTTCAGTATATTATCTGTATTTCAGTATATTATCTGTATTTCAGTATAGTATCTGTATTTCAGTATAGTATCTGTATTTCAGTATAGTATCTGTATTTCAGTATAGTATCTGTATTTCAGTATATTATCTGTATTTCAGTATATTATCTGTATTTCAGTATATTATCTGTATTTCCTTCCCTCCATCCGGGACTTTGAAAGACTTACTAATTGAGTAAAGTGTACTTAAAACTACTAAATTATCAAATTTTCTGTTTAGCTATTTTAACTGTATGCACTATCTCTACGTCACTTTTACAAAGTCAGCTAAAGGACAATATTATTCAGTTTATCTTATTTCACATTGTTGTTTAACATCATCCAAATAACTCCAGGCGACTACTGACACACGGGTCTACAAGTCACCAGGTATTAAAGACCAGCTCTTGATTATGTTGAAACAGTCACTCCCAATTGATCCATAATGTGGTTTTTGTCTTCTCGAACACAGCCGATATCAGCCTGATGACACGGATCCCGTTAAGTGAAGCGAAATGACGGGACTGACGTACATGCTTTCTTGATGTCTCCAAAGTGCACATAGACCTTGAAAACAGTATCCAAGAGCCTGTGGTATCCATCAGTCTGGGTAAGTAGAAATATCCTGGTATGACCTTAAAGTAATGACTCCCTTCTTTGTGTCTATATTGCTCTTCCAAAGATTGTCTCAGATCTTATTGTCCGACTGCAGATAAATTGTTTCCGCTTAGATCTTGTGTGCAATCTTTGTGCAATTTCTTCTCTCTGTCTGAGCCCAAATGCAAGTACAGGAGCCTGATTCCCGAGGAATACCCTCTTCCCTTTATAGTCCACTGTTTTGTCCAGGAGTAATGTAAAAAGGATGGTGCACTTTAAAGGGAAATTAGCTCAATTTGGGATACAGTCAGAGAGCGACGGGAGGACTTTTAACTCTGTAATTGGCAGTTTCCTCCAGTGTTGTGAAGCTATTCAGTCATGCAGCCGGAGTAGAGCCAGAGACAGAGAGAGAGACTTCATCATTATCCAGATGAGAGAATGGATGTGCATTAACAGACAAACAGAGATCCCATGTTGTGCAGAACCCACTTCCCCATGTGGCTTTCAACAAAGCTGGCCAGCACGAGGTGAACCCACCCGCTCATCCCGTACTGTGTAGACTTTACTGGAATTAACTGGAATTAAGTGGAATTAACTAGAATTTGAGATTCTAACTGGCATGGATAAAAAAATGTATGTAAAAGTGATTGCCCGTGCTTGTCTCATTGGCCTTTAGAGGAAGTAGTATAACTTAACTGGTACGTGTCAAAGGCAGCTAGAAGAAGTGTGCGTATGTACAGTACACCCGTCCTTCTCTGCAAGAACTGATGAAATCCACCCTGTGGTCTATTGATCTGGCCTGTGGTTTGATTGATGCCGTCTTTAAAAATTCATTAGGCTAAGGCGTGTGGGAGCTGTGGGGCAGCAGGCACTCTTGTAGGGCACATTTGTCTATGTTTACAGAGCGACCGGCATTCACTCAGCGACAGGGAACAGACCTGACAGGACGAGACGGAGCCAAATTAGTCACTCTCTGTACTACCACACACACACACGCGCGCACACACACACATCCCCATGCATATTAGACGTCACTCTGCCCCCCCAGGAAGTTAGTGTGAGAAAACATGCTACTGATCAGTACGTGGCGCTCGGCGCTGCCACAGTCAGTGCCAATAAGTCACATGACGACAACACAGCGGTAACCCCCGACGTTGCACTCCCACTGACCCCTCCCCCGCTAAAACCAGGGATGGCTGCCCGTCAGCCGGACACCGCAAGTCACAGCGAGGCCACGCGGGAGCGGGCAAGGGTTAATGATTGGCTGAGTAAACCATGGTGCCAATCCACGTGGTCAGCATTTTTACATCAGAGGACGTGCTGTTAATTATGACTGGACCTCATGGCAAGACTCTGTTTAGAAAGAGAGAGGGGCCTGCACTTCACGATGGAGGGCAGAGGGAGGAGAAAAGGAGAGGGAGGAGCTTGTTAGACCATCTACTCCAGGGTAGAGGGGGCAGTGATGGATAAAGACATGAGAACTAGATATTGATTCAATCACATTGAACAGCTGCTTTTGCAGGCATAGCATTTGGAATTAGAAGTGGATCATTCATGTCAATGCCGTACATGAGCTAACATCGGTTAAAGGCTGCTTCTTTTATACCACGAACCAATCCATGAGTCTTCCCAAAATAGAAAGTTTAGGCTGATGTGTTCATGTTCATTTTCAATTGGATGATTTATTGTCCTATAGCTGAGGTGCAAGCTGTGTTTGAGCTTTTTTAGACGCTGCATTAAATCCTAACGCAACAGTGTCTGACCCGTCACAAAATAGAGGATGTCTTTGTTCACATTCATTGTAGCCTACAACGTGTCTCCACACTAGACCCAGGTTAACGATGGACTGAAGTTTGTCAGGAATAATTCTATACAAGAAACGTATAAAACAGTTGAGAATGTTCTAGCATTAAAAAGGAGGTAATCTCACACTTTGGGGCCTCTCTTGGATGTTGTGTGCGTGCTAATCTATAGAATGGTTTACAGTGTGGAAGCAACCGAGCGAAGTCAGCCCTTTGACTTTGCCGCTGATGCTGAGACAGTCAAGCCTGCCTTTTTTATGTACTGTCGGTCGCTGATAGGGCTCACTGCTCTTCTACTGAGTACGATAGTACCCTAGAATGTATATGTGTTTACTCCACTGTGGCTCTTGCAGGTCAGTAGGACATACGATTAAGAGAAGACCGAGATGTTTAGACAAGGGGTTCGCTCGAAGATGCCAGAATGTTCTAGAGAGCCTAAGGATGACAACAAGCCAAGGACGTGGTCCCAGAAGATAAGGGCAAACAGATGGGGACATTAGAAATAGTAGGGATTTTTCATTCTGTATGATGCTCCAATCAGCTCCAATGTCTTATCAGTAGGATGCTCAAGGACGTGGTCCACAAGTACCATAAAGAGCAAAGGATGTTTATTGATCAGGGCAAACCGAACAACCAGCCACCGACCTGTTGTAAAATTTCCCCAGATTGCATGGGGGTGCAGATTAAACTGAGGTATCTAACTGTTATCTGTCTCGTCTTGTTATTTGACCAAGGGTCTCTATAGGAATTTTTACTGCCCTCAACGAGACAATGCTAAATTTATATCAGATTCTCAGGTTGTTAAAAACATGTGATGTTGAGTGTGTGTGCCTTATCAAAATGATTTTTGCCATGCCTCGGGTCAGATGATTTAGAAAGGCATGAAAAGCAATTACAAAGTCTGCATTGTCCCTGACCCTACACTGAGCATTTTCCCCCTGAGTGAAACTTCTGCTCTACGCTACAAACCAGATGGGGTGATATGAATACAATGCTTCATTAAATAAAATTGTCACGTTTTCCGGTACCTCGGAGCGATCAATTTTTCCATTTTATTTTACACACAGACAGAACAGTACATGATAGAAAAAGTTGAATAAATGACAATGCAGTTTTTTTGTTCTTTTGTCCTCCACCCACACAAATTGAAATGTAAACAGATCTGAAAGGAACAAATAATTAAAATAAACAAAAATGGTAAAAAAACCTCCCTCCATCCCACCAAAACACAACTCTCTCTCGTCTCTGGCCACATCTCACTACCCACAGTCTCCCCCCACTGCTCAGATAGAGACAACAAAACACAGCCTTAAACTACAGGGCACGCAAGCACAATCTCCAATGTGACATCTCAAAGGGAGAAATGTTGCTGGGGGGAGGGGTTGATAGATCTTATGAAAAACTGAATAGGTTGCAGCTCACCGTACCGTATACATCTTGTCTAAATGTAGTGTTTTGTTCTGGAAGCGCCTGCTGAAGAATCTGCTAATTGACAATGAAAAAGTATTTAAAAAAGTAAGCACAGATTTTCATTCCTAAAATCTGTATGTAAAAATGAGTGTGCGCTGTGTCAGCTAAGAATGCAGAATTTTATGTGAGACCAGTCGTCACTGAAGAATTATCTTTTTTGTATGCATGAATCAGGTTAGATTATGTATGTGGGTTTGCATTTACACCATGTGTGCGTTTATAAAAAGCAAATGGTTAACTGGTAGTATAGACTATTCGTTTTAACTTTTACATTTCCACGTACTAATTTGGCTCTTGGCTTTCTAATCACCATATTCTTTTCATGACTGATTTAAATTGAAGCAGCAGGTTATGTTATAAATCCGTGTCAAAACATTAGTGCCATATCCTAGATATTCCATGAAAAATCGCCTGAAAATGATGGTTCTTCTACCGCAGAGATACACATGGATCATATTAGATGGGCTTAAAAACTTTAGACGTTAGGGAAAAAACATTTTAAACCTCAAACTTTGTGCTGGATTACAACCAGGGGCCAAAAGCAGCAGCAACTTGAACATTTACCTGTTACAGCTTATTAATTAGCAGACAGTTTTATCCAGTGAGTGGCTTACAGAAAGTGCATACATTTAAAACAGCTAGGTGAAACAACCACAAGGTTATAGTGACTGCATTACAATTACTGAATCAGTCAGCAAATGTCAGTGCTGGAAACAAGACCAAACTAATAAAACACAGAAAATTGAGTTTGAAAAGACAACTGAGTCGGCCGCCGTGTAAATAATTTATACAAATTGAATAGATGAGGTGGTGGATGTTTTCTGAAGATGGGTAGTGACTCCAAAGAGCTGTTTCCCCCATTGATTTGACAGGAAAGAGAAAAGGTTTGATTCCAAGGACTGAGAGTTGGCCTCCCCAACATATGGAAGTTACAGCATATGGGCATATGTTTCAGAAAGGTTTTTGTCAACGAATTACTCAATGAACGATGTCTTAAATGTTGATCGTCTTGGACACTGCAGAGATGACCCTAACTTTGACCCAAATCCTTGATAAATGTATCCAGCAGGTGGCAGTATAGAGTGGCCTAAACAGTACTGTCCTGAGTAGCTGCAGCAGAAAGGTATTGAAAGTCTTGGTCACATATACATCTGAAAAGTGGCGAATGACTGACATGATATTTGCACAAACAGATGAAAGGTAAAAAAATAGATATGATAAATGCATTTACGGAAAGTCAATGGAATACATCCAGCCTGTCAATCATTCAATCACTCAATCAAACAATCACTCAATAAATAAATCAATCAGCAAGTCATAAAGCTGTGGTGAGCTGTCAACAGCTTTCGTGTGGAGAAAAATCACCATTTCACACACCAACAGGTTTCTGACAGAGATGGACACATAATTGAAGAGAAACTGAGCTGGAGAAGAAAAATACGTAAGTCTGGACGACAACTCTTCGACAAGACTAATGAATCTGTCTCACTGAACATTCATTAAGCCCTTACAATGTGATTGTTGTGTTGATCAGTATGTAAATCTTAGAGAAAATTAGGGGGCACCCGGAGTTGAACCAGGGACCTATTGATCTGCAGTCAATTGCTCTACCACTGAGCTATACCCCCTGATGTGGATTCCAGAGAGCTTTGCCTCAGTCATGTGATCCCTGTTAACATCCTGGTACTTGCCCTACTCTCCTACTCTCTCTTTCTGAGTAAGCAGTTCTCTTCAGTGAGGTAATCAGAGGTCTGTTTGTCCTGTGCTCAGTGATTTAAAAAGCAGTGTGTGAATTATTTTCTCTGTGTGAAAGATAGGTGATTACAGTTACATTCAAACCAACTAGCACTAGTGTTTAACCTTCACTTTTGGTCAATCAGTCTAAACACATAAGCAGTTGTTGTTTATTTAGGCAACGAGCAAGAAATAATTTTACTAGCTTGCTATACTGAACTTATTGTTATCAAAAGTTTGTATTTTATTGTCATGGGTATGCTGTCTTGGTCATAGTGTAGTGATGCAAATATGTGTAAAATGTGTAAGTTTACATAGAATTTAGTGACACTATGTTTAAAAAGTTGTTCATTAGCAAAATGGTATTGAACATTGCAGATAGACATTTCAAGAAGAGCAGATATGATTCCTGTTTCAATTATTGGAGAGGTATTCTGTACTACACAACATATTTCTACCTGAACTTTAGGCTTGTGTTAGCTTACATTCCTCCTCAAGCACTCTAATATAAGGACATACCATAATCAAAACAGGGAGATGGAATAATTCAAATAGAACCTAAAAAATCGCTTTGAATACCCTCTAATGAAATGGCACCGCCCTCCCTTCTGCCCGCTCCAGAAAAACACTGCCCTCTACAGGGCAAAAATAAAGGTTGCAAACATAGAAATTGAATAAGTAGAAACCTCATTGAACTGTTTTGCTTGGTCATTCGATTAGTACACAACAAAATGGCCACTGTTGTTAGTTGTCACGGTGACAACACGCGCCAGTGTAAAGCTATCTCAAAGTAGTATTTAGCTAGCTATCAGGTGAGAATATTTTGATCTTGTCTAGCTCTTATCTTACCGTAGTTTGTAATATTAGCATATGTTAAATATATTTTGATGACTTTCCAATAGAATTATAACGCAATTAAATCCAGCACTCCAATTCCTCTTCCACACAAGGCAGGCCAACGGTGATCTTCTTCTTTGATTTAATGGTGGATCGCAACCATCTGAAAGGTGCATACACCGCCACCTACTGTCAGGTCACGGAGATATGTTAGCGCAGCTGACTACTCTGTTGCTGCTGCAAAACTATCTAGTGAGTCCGCGACTTGCCGCAAATCAGTTTAATGCAGAAGTAGGACGATAGAGCTTGGCACTGGAAAGTTACACAACAAAATGCCTACCGCTCTGACAATTCTGCTGACCCAGTTTGACCAAAATCTAGCTATCCCCATGGATGTATTAAGAGAACGGCTATCCCTTAGCTATCGCTGGTACGTCGCCTCAGTACTGCAGACATTACTGCATTAATCCTGCAGGCTGGAGGTAATAGCCCCAATACATTGTATATTTTATCACTGACATCCAAGTGGTTAGGTAGTTACTATATAGTAATACAATATTAGTTTGGTAATTAATATTTATTGAATTATAAGAGCATTAGCCAAGTTAGCGAAGTGTTATGTCACCATATACAGCTATGGAAAATATTAAGAGACCACAGCAAATCTTTCTTAAATTGACCCCATTCAAAACCTCTGGAATGTGATCAAGAGAAAGGAGATGGTCACAAGCCATCAAACAATGCAGAGCTACTGGAATTATAGCATTAATAGTGGCAAAAGGTCACCCAACATCAATGTGAAAAACTGGTGGAGAGCATGCCAAGATGCATGAAATTATTTTACAATTATTATTTCAGAAATCTTAATAAGTTAACACATTAGTATTGTGTTGTTTAAAAATTAATATGGACCTATTTTCTTTCAATCATTTGAGGTCTGACAACACTCCATTTTTTTTGTTATTTTGAAAATGAAGTTGTCATTTTTTGCAAATATATACTCTAAGTGACAATAGTCTTATTTAGACCCTTTGAGAAATGTTATCAGTAGTTTTTGAAATAAAGCTAAAATCTTCATTTTACTCAACACATTCTTATCAATTGTAAAACCACAGAAAATTATGATTTTACAGTGGTTTCTACATTTTTTCCAGAGCTTTATATTGCTGACCTATTGTAATAAACATTACTTTCTTTAAACTCACTGTAAATAACTAATCTGTGGTTGTCATTTAATTTCCCTTAGCTAGTGTAATGGGCTATGACAAAGAGGATGAACACCGTACTGAGGGCCCTAGTGTGTTTTAGTAAAGTGTGACGGCAGGAGGTGATGGAGAAATCAAACCGTCATGGTGTTTTTAGGGGTCTCCAGGTAGCAGGTTCAGAGGTCTGATCCCCATATAGTCTCCCTCCCTCCTGGGGTGCCTTGATCCAGGGCTCCCAGCATGGTGGCCTCTTCCTCCTACAGTACATCTCTCAGCATATCACCTTTCTTTTCCCTTTCTGGCCCTACCCCTGCCTGCTCTCATGGAGCCTCTTTTTATCTATCTCGATGGAGGCCAGGTTGCATGGGCGGGTCTAGGCCTGCTAGCTGCCGCTGGAAGGTTACAGGAACTGCCAGCCTTTTTGCTTCGGGGCACTGGTTAGGCAGGCAGGGTTGTGTTCGCATCACACTAGCTACAAATTCTGCACGGGGGCTTCATACATGTAGCTTGTTTAACGCTTGAAATCCTATGAAAATTTCCACCTTATAAAAACAAGTGAAAAAGGATGTTTTATATAATATAGGGATAGCTGCTTTTTATCCAGAGTGAATATATTTACCTTGTGTAGATTTCAGAATACTTGCAAGTCCGCTATCACTTGGAAACCTTGAGAGAAACAAAATGAGGGGGCACCCGGAGTTGAACCAGGGACCTATTGATCTGCAGTCAATTGCTCTACCACTGAGCTATACCCCCTGATGGAAAGCTCATCACTGTCATCTCTTAGTAGAAGCTCCCTGTGTTGGTGTCAGGGCCCTGTTATTACAGAGACAGGTAAAATAGGGAGGTGGATGGCTCACTGCACGTATATATCTGAAGCGTTTCAATTTCCACTTAATACAGGAAGACGAAGCCCAGTTGCCTGTGGACCGAAGCGTATGGACCGAGAAGGAACTGAACTGGGGCCATTATTCAGATAATCACAATATGTTTTTTGTTCCCCAAATAAGACTATGTTACAATAAGGTTGGACTAAACTGTTACACATCCCTTTGCCAAAATGTAAAATGTTTTGGTTATAGAGGTGGCAGTGGAGAGTTGAGTTACTGCGTATGCACACTTCAGCGTAGCTATTTAAAAAAAGAAAAATGCAGAAAGATGCTGATTTTGCCCAATAGTGTTTCACAATTTGTGCATGGCTCCTCCCACCTCCTTTTCAAGGTCCTGCCTACTCAGACTTAACAGCCTCCTATTGGATCACAGCAAGTGGCCTATCTGGGTTGAGCTGTACATTTTTCCCCCTTATAGTGCATTAGCTGTCAGTCACATATACTAGACATTTTGGAAAATAGCACAAGGTGAGATACAATAAAAAAAAAAATAACCAGCTACTTCTCACGCGTCCTTCTTAGGCAGAGTTCTACAATTTTTCAAAGGAGCCCGACTGGAGCTTTGCAAATGTAAATGCAATTGTTTAGGAATGTGTAGAGAAATGTGTATCAGATTAGCATATGATGTCACTGTGTCCTACACATCAGAGCTTTGATCAGCTTAGCACATGATGTCACTATATCCAACAGATCAGAGCTTTGATCAGCTTAGCACATGATGTCACTTTGTCCTACAGATCAGAGCTTTGATCAGCTTAGCACATGATGTCACTTTGTCCTACAGATCAGAGCTCTGATCAGCTTAGGACATGTCACTGCGTCCTAAAGATCAGAGCTTTGATCAGCTCAGGACATATGATGTCACTGTGTCCTACAGATCAGAGCTTTGATCAGCTTAGGACATTTGATGTCACTGTGTCCTACAGATCAGAGCTTTGATCAGCTTAGCACATGATGTCACTGCGTCCTAAAGAGCAGAGCTTTGATCAGCTTAGCACATGATGTCACTGTATCCTACAGATCAGAGCTTTGATCAGTTTAGCACATGATGTCACT
>JACXGM010024728.1:0-15608 GCA_016801145.1 Umbra pygmaea | reverse complement strand
TGGAACTCCCACTTTCCCCATGACCCTCCCACGAACGCATATTGAAAGCGCAACTTGTCTCTTGTCGCTCATGTGGCACGCAATCTGCGATTTTACCCAAGTGCGCCTGGTTAGTAAATAGCCCGCATTGGTTACGTCCGTCTTTGCGACCAATTAGCGCCTGAAAACAGGCGCAAACGGCTTGATAAATCTAGCCCTGGGTGTTGAATTCATGGAGGAGTTGTGGGGTGAGGCGATAGACAGACTTAGCACAATTACATCCTGTGCCCATCTAGGACTTATAGGGCTGGTTTCACAGACACAGATTAAGCCTAGTTCTGGAGTAAAACAGTAAGATAAATTGAGATTTCCATTCAACTTGGTTATTTAGTCCAGGTCTATGCTTAATCTCTGTCCGCAAAACCATACCATACAGTTTAAGGTGGTTTATAGAGTTCACATCTCTAAGCCCGGACTGTCTGAAATTTACCCTAATGTAATTGATGTTTGTGACAGATGTCATACCTCCATGTGTCACCTTTATCATAAGTTTTTTTAATGCACTGAGAGATTACTGTTACTCTATCTTCCAGCTCTTATCTAATGTACTTCAAATATGCCTGCTCCCCTGTCACCTGATAGTTGTTTTTGGTGTTCTGGAAGACTTATTCTCATTCGACCCAAACCATGTAGACACTGTGGTTTTTACTACACTATTGGCTCGATGTAGAATTCAACTTAATTGGAAGTCTTCCCAGCCTCCCTCAGATTCTCTATGGCTCACAGACATTATGCCCTTCCTTATGCCCATCCTCTCTACGCGGCTCCACCAAAAACCTTTTAAAACAAATGACATTTCATTTCTTATTTTGATAATTATGTAGTGCAGTTGTCACACAAATAATGAAGTACATGCAGCTAGAAATAGTTAATTGGCACATACAGAGACAAAGTGCTAATTCCTGCCTTTAAATGTTGTGGTGCCTGAACCGTTTTCTAGATACAGAATGTAAGAAGATGTACTTGTCATGCATGAGGCAGAGGAAGCAGGCTAATAAATCGAGGAAGAAATAGGATTAAGTCATTAAGTCAGCATGTCAAGGACCTGTAGTATTCTAACAGTTGCCAGAAAAGGTACTAACAAGCAAAATTAATTATTGTTGTTTACAGGTGTGTATGTTTTGGTTTAACAGATTGTATTAAGACCAGAAGTCTTCACAAGGATAGCAATAATTGACATAAATGCCCTTATTAGGACCTTTTGCCGGTCCTAGGACAAAGCAAATTTTTGGCTTAAGGGTTATGTTTAGGACCAAGGTTACAATTAGGTTTAGAGTTACAATTTAAGGTAATTTCAGGTTCAGGCATTATAGATTTGGTTTAAGGTTAAGTTTTACGCATTAGGGGAAGTTAAGTTTTAGGCATAAATGTTAGGTTATTGAGGTTACGTTTAGGGTGAGGTTAGGGTTAGGGTTAGGTTAAAGTAGGGGTTAAGTCCGGGCCTCCAGCACAAGGCAACACAAATTGGCGTAGCACCGCACGGTATTTGAGATAGACATGTCGGATTATCTAATTTGCCACTTCGCTTTCCAATGACCCCGTGTGCAGATCGGGCGCCTTTAAATTAAATCACGGAAGTATAGTTGGTGAGCGTAATCATCCTGTACATTGTCTGACTAAAGGCTTACGTGTTAGATGAGCAGTGCGAAAAGAATTGAATAGCTTGGCGACAAGTGGTTGGATGAACCATGTGAGCACCTCTCAACATCCCACATCTGTTGGGGGATTGCGGAGCTGCTGACAAGGCATGGTAAGTAGGGATAAATTGGAGAGGAGCAATTGGGAGGCGAGGAAAATGGGGGGGGTGTAGGGGTGAGGTTAAGGTTAGGTTATTTATTTTCTATAGGTGTGCATGTTATTACATGGTTCTACAGGCTACTATATTCAATTTGTAGTGTGAAAACACCTTTTTTAAAACATTTTTATTAGTGTTACACTATTCATCTTACATAATATCATAATATTCTGTAGCACAATTGTTGTTGAAACAGAGTGCGCTCTCCTCTTAACCAATCAATCCAGTCAGGGCTAGAAGTGATGCTGCTCATGTCAAAGTTACGTCACACTTCAGAGTCAGACTTTTCAGCTAATCTTCTAGCTTGCTAACTGCTGTGGCTGGTAAATTTTCTTGTGAAGTAGATGACAAAATTAGACAGGAGAAAGTTTTGATATGGTTGATATGGTTCCAATTGGTGATCAGAAAAAATAAAAAATGACTGAGTAGGTTAACTACTCCCCTCCGTCCTGTATTTGGTAGTGAGAAAGTTGACGACATACTAACAACCAGCATGAAACATTAAATTGAACTCATAGTTCTTTTCTGGGTGAAGCGCTTTCAATACGCTTCCAAGCTTCCCATTCTGCTCGCTGAAATGCTTGTCCATTTTGGAGAGTTTTGAGATCACTAGCCAGGAATGTCGCATCAACGTTATTACGCAGGTACAAGTGCAAATTAGTTGGTAGGGGGGTTTTCCTTACAGAGCCGCTGTGATTTTTATGTTGGCTTTACCATATTTGCAACAAATTAACTGTGTAAATGTATTATTTTATTATTCCTCACTGAAATGTGAATTAAATTAAACTCATATTGTTTTGTAAATTATATCATAATTCAATTTTTGGGGGGCATAGAAGCACATTTGGTGGGCACATTTTATTTCTGTTTTCTGTTTTCTGATTCCCATGAGGTTAGCTGTACACAACTGTGTGTGGGGGGGGGGTTGAGGGGGGGAGTGTGTTTTCTGTGTTTCCTTATGTCAGTGGTCCTCAAACCCTTCCATGGAGCGCCTAGTGTATGCGGGTTTTCACTTTTAAGCCTGATGGAGTAGCTCACTAATTGGTTAGGATCTCCCCTCACCTTGCATTCTAGGTCCTAATTATGCTCTAATTGAAGGGAAAGTCCAAAACCAGCATACACTAGGCCCTCCATGGAAGGGTTTGAGGACCACTACCTTATGTTATCAATGACTCTTTATAAAATAAAAACAAAAAACTTGCCTTTATCAAATTTTTCGATTTGTACTAAATAAAAACTGTAATGTATGAAAGGCTGTGACGTTTTGTTCTGTCAGGTGGGCGTCTGATCTCTCTGAACCACACAAGTCTGGAGGGCGTGACCTTCACTGAGGCTGCAGAGGTCATGCAGAACAGTCCAGAGGAAGTCACACTGATTGTGTCCCAGCCGAAAGGTAGCAGATGTTTCACTGTCCTATTCAAACTGTTTTTTCTCTACAGTTTTGTGAATTTTTTATTACACTTCCAAAAACCGTTTACTAGCATCTTACGTGGTTGTCAATTAGGTAGTAAAATAGGTAAGTAGGAAAGTACTGTAGGTATGTGGCCAATGTACTTTTGTTCCATTGTCAACATTTTAATTGTTAATACATTTATTTTGTTTGACAGTTTCCTTGACATCCAATGATGCGAGATCTCCAATATTCAAGAACGATGAGTCACTGGATGAAAACAAGCGCTCTGGGGAGGACGACCTGGATGAAATTGTGTCAGTCATGTTGACCCCAAAGACTGGGGGTAGATTGCAATTTCCTGACGTACGCATCCTGAATGCTCAGGTAACCTGTAGATAGTGACCGCCATTCCCTCGGTACTACAGACACTACTGCACGTATTGCAATTGCTTAGAGAGGGGAGATATTATTGAATTTATTCACAATTTAGCATTTCCTGTGAACATTACTGCAGAATTAATATTTAATATTAATAATCAATTTCCTATCCATTTTCCAGGATGGCTACTCCAGGTCTTCTTCTATGAATTACTTCAGGGGTGAGGAGTACTCTGTGGATCTGAAGAAGACAGCTGGTGGAGGCTTAGGGATCAGTATTTCTGTGAGTGAGCACACAAGCCCTGCTGTTTCACACCTACCTTCCTACCTTCACACCTACCTTCCAGATATCAGCGCCACAGATTACTTGTTCTACAAAACAATCGCCCTTTGATCTTTTCAGTTGACATTATTCTGCTTTAGATGAATATAGCATGTCAAAAGTAATATATTATTATAATTTTTTTTATTTAAAAAATATCAACCACATGGATAATTCAAGAAATTACATGAATAAATGTTTGTTAGGTTCCAGTTTACTACGTCTCTCCATGATGTGGTAACTTGAGATTATTACCTATGTCATTTTCAGTTTTCCATTCAAAGAAACAAGAAACATGAAGTTACATTTCGACTGAGTCTATGAGGATGTGATATGATTAATAACCATTTCATCTCTCTTGTCAGGGTGGTTTGAACACAGGCCTGCGCCAAGGAGGTGTCTACATCAACAGCCTAGTCTGTGGAGGATCTGCTGAGCAAGACGGCCGTATCCAGTCAGGTACATTGTAGTTCTGGCTCAGCAGTAAAGCATCTGAAATAACATTATTAGAAGAGTATTACACTGGAACACTTTGTGTGTGTTTGTGTGTGCGTGCGTGCGTGTGTGTGCGTTTGCGTGCGTGTGTGTGTGCGTGTGTGTGTGCGTCTAACAGGGGACAGACTATTGGAAGTGGATGGCCTCAAGTTTCAAGGATTGACTCATCAGCAGGCTGTGGAGTGTCTGGCGAAGACAGGAGAGGTAAAGAGGCGGCGGTAGCCACAACACCAGGCCAGGACGACGCTGTCTCAGCTTACAGACACAGTAGAGGCGTTAACCGTTGGCTTCATGTAACCCTTTCCTGTCCTAGGTGGTGAACCTGGTCCTGGAGAGGGAGAACAGGAGCCTACCTCGGGTATCTGTTAGCCCAGACACGGGGCGCAGCCTCATGGGTAGCAGCCTATCCCCCCAGAGCGCCCATATGGACATATCTCCCATGAGAAACAACAGCTGTCCCGCCATCATCAGCCCTTTCTCAGGCATGCGCAGGGACTACAGCTTCGTGTCCGAGGGTAAGAGATAGGCAGAGTTGGGAGCTGGAGTGTAAGCGGAATGACCTGTTTATGCTTAAGGTTGCAGCGTTTCTATTAAGTAATTGGAAATAATATCAAAATCAGCAAGCATGCCCACCTGGAGGCAACTTAAACATTTCACTGTGTGACTGAATGGCTTAGGCCAATTAGGCTGACGTAATAGAGAGTGCTATCTCTGACAACTACCCAGTCTGGATCCACTGTCCAAGTGAACTCTGACACACTTAAATCTCTTAACCCCTCCCCCTCCAGAGAACACTCTAGAAGTGACTCTGAAGAAGGGCCTGAATGGATTGGGCTTCAGCTTCACGGTAACTGAACTTGACCCGTCAAAAGGAACCTCAGGAAGTAGTCTTGTCCGGATAAAGAAGCTTTGCCCTGGAGAGAGTGGGCAAATCCAGGAAGGAGATGTCATCTTGGCAGTCAATGGAGAACCACTAAATGGATTGTCCTACCAGGTAAATATAGACTCAGACCTGTGTCACTTGGAAGCACATTTACACCTGTGACTTTGCATTATGTTCCTGGGGTGGGTGGAGTTGCGTGAGTTTCAAAGGACAAAGATATTGTGGAAAGCCGTGTTGGAATGACTTTTTGTTTTATTTACAATGATTTATATCAGTATAGCTCTGTATCAGCTAATTATCGTATTTAAAATAAAATGGCTGGTTTTAATTTTGAATATTGATTGATTGATAGCCATAGCACAAGTGTGACATCACATTCATTTTTTTTATTTCACTAAATGTGTAGATAAGCGGCTTATAACTGCATGTCTGAGGTTTGTGCTCTATTGCTAATTTACTATGGCTAAAAGCTTTGTCCAGAGACTCTGTGATGCGTCACACATAACAACAGCTCATAGCCATGGAATGTATATGTATATGGACACCTGACCATCACACCCAAATGAGCAATAGTGTGCCACACTTTCTTGTGCCTTCTTGCTTAAATACATAAATTCTTTAAGATTAAAAGACTATGTGGATCCAGGTTTCCTCATATACAACTGTATGTCATTTTGTGAAAATCTAAGAACAGTGCTGCAATGGGATACTCCATTATCAGGGGCCAGTTAGTCAAAGCAGATTTTCCTCAATCTGTGAAAGAGTTAATGACAGTTCTCTCTCTGGCCTGTAGAAGGTGCTCATGTTGCTGAAAACCTCTTCTCCTGAAGTACTGCTGTCCCTGTGCCGTCCTGGTCCAGGTAAAAACACATCTACACATCCAGGACAGGCAGTGATGTTGTTTTGGTAGAAAGCTGTGGTAAGTGGCTAGGGAAATGTAAAGAAAGCAGGTTTTGTTTTGAAAAGCTTGGCTTAGAGACATCCAAGTGAAACCACATGTTATTTTGGGTTTACATTGGGTATGAGGTACGTGTGTGTAAGGTGTTTGTTATATAATCCATAGGTACATCTCCATAATTTTAGTCCTAACACAATAAGTGTTGCAACTGCAGATTGCCCCTTTAATTACAGTAATCATGTGACTATAATGGTGAAATTGGCATTCTCAAGAACATTTAAAGATTGACTTAGCAAAATATGTAATATTTTTTATATATTATAATAAAATTGAACACTTTAGTCACTCATGAACACAGGTTTGTTTCACAGCATACTCGCTGAAAGACCAAAAAAGAGGCCCAGTTTTTATGTAATATAATGTTTTTTCAAATATACAATACCGGTACAGTTCCGTGTCGATAGTGGCAACTGATAACCTTTCTGACAGTTACAAATTGTAATAACTCCAAAGTGGCTGTACCTTTTATTCACTGTAACTATCTTCTGGCATAAAACATCAGATATTGTTTCCCTGACAACAGTAAATGTTCATGATTGATGTGTTGCCAACAGAAAAAACTGCTTGTATTACATCGAAATAGCCTACATGTACATATTGGCCATGAAACATGCTATATGTGGACATGTAGATTTAACCCTGAGGGGCTAGCTGCAATATTTCTATATTTCTTTAGCTTTGTTTTTCCAACTTCGGTCAGTTTTCGTCTCTGGAGTGGATCACCTTAAGATGTTTTACAGCAGTGGTTCTCAACTCCGGTCCTGGGGACCCACTGCGCTGCATGTTTTAGATGTCTCCTCTCCAACAACTAATTCAAATGAGACGAGACAAGCTTCTATGTTGATAAATTCCTGGTAGCCTCAGTGGTGAAGCTAGGAGAGGTCTAAAACATGCAGGGCAGTAGGTGCCAAGGACCGGAGTTGAGAACCACTGTTTTACAGTATACTGATAAGGCACAGGAGATGGGCATACCTTACAATAAAGAAAAGACAACACGCATTAAATATTTATCTATTTCAACTCTACCAAATCTATCGTTTGACTTTTGTATTGTAATCCTCCAATTGTCTAAAACATTTACCTTGTAAATTTGTAAGACATAAAGCTTGCCGGGACCGAATGGGTTTTGAGCCTCCTTAGTCCATAAAGGAGATTTACACTCCTAGTTTCAACATAACTTGATCCACTAATGCTGTTTTTTTCTGTAACTGTGTCATTTAACTGACTAGCTGTAATATGGTGTTTGAATCGATCAGATCAATTTAATTATACAGTATAAAGTCAAAACTATGTGGACACCTTACTATCACACCCATGTGAACTTGTTGGCTATCCCATTCCAAAACCACAGACCTTCTCCAAACTATTTCCACAAAGGTGGAAGCACCCAATTGTCTAAAATGTCCTTGTATCCTGTTGTCATAGCCTAAACGCTGAAAAACATCCCCAATTAGTGTGCACATTCTTTTGGCTATATACAGTATACATATTAATATTTGATATGATTTTCTTATATGTATCATTGCTCTTTTTTTCAAAGGAGTTCTGCCTCCTGTTGATTCGTTGCTTGGCACCTGAGTGATGCCAGGCCATAATACACAGGTACAAATGTGAGATGGGGGACTTTTTACTGGAGAGCCAGGCAGGTGTGTGGTCATGAAGTAGCCCCAGGAAACAGTGCCCTGTTAGAGATGCCTGGCTGTCCTTAACCTGCAGCTGAGCCCTGGGCTGAAACGCTAGTCACCACCTTAAAAATATCTTGGACGGTCAGTATGAATGCAACAGATTAAACAAATGTGAACATGTCACTGGGTCCTGAGTGTTCATGAATATATTTTTTTCTGCGTGACTGGCTTCTGTGAGTCAGCAGTGCTACTGGCCCAGCAGAGAAGAAGCATGTGTCAGCCCTGTGTATCACGGTTTGGAGGCAAAGCTGAAGGTTACTTTCATCCTGCGATGACCTGAATGAAGGGAAAATATCCTGTTATCCAGGTAAAACTTGGTCAGTGGAGCCTAGTAGCATTAATGTTTAAAATATATTTCATATTGTCAATTTATTTGTATTTCTTTCCTAGTTTTGAGCATCTGGAGTCAGGTGAATGGATTAGAGTGCGGTCATGGATTTCTACTCTTTTAACCCCAGGGGATTTGGAGCAACTCTAAGCTGAGTTGAAATGAAGGTGATGAATAGGATTCCTTACCGTGTTTTTGTGAGCTGTATGATTTTGACCCTACAGTTATTTAGCTGAAGTATTAGTTCAGAAAGGATGTCAAACACATAATGAATGCATAAACATTATGGGTTTACAGGTGAAGCATCTAGTTGGAGAAGCGAAACTTAACCGTAGGTCCTTTTATATACACCTGTTAACTAAGTATGAATTTCATTGATTGTTTGACTATTATTTTACCAGGCAAGTTGACTGACAACATAATCTCATTTCCAGCAATGGCCTGGGGAGATCGGGGAGGGAAGGGGATGCATGAGCCAATTGAAAGCCGGGGATGATTAAGTTGCCATGATGGTATTAAGACCAGATTGGAAATTCGTCCATGACACCGGGGTTAACACCTCTACTCTTACGAATAGTGCCATGGGATCTTTAGTGACAACAGAGCCAGGACACCCATTTTAACGTTCCATCCAAATGAAGGCACCCTACACAGGGTAGATGTACCCGTCAAAGCCCTGGGGCATTGGTAATGATCTTTAGACCAGAGGGAGGAGTGCCCCCTACTGGTAATCCAACACCGCATTCAGTAGTATTGGTCTCCCATCCAGGGACAGATCAGACCGAACCCTGTTTAGAAGCAAACCTGCATTGCGGTATGGGGCGCTATGCTGCTTGTGAAGTTTGCTTTGTGTGGTCTCTGCATGTGAATTGTAAGACTTGAAACATGTACTGGATTTATAGGGCTGTTAAGTCATGCCCTTGTGAAAGGTAGACAACGAACAACTTTACGCAAAAAATGCATTGTCCACTGGGTGGCAGTACAGAGCTAGATATTACAAAATATTTTTAGTCCCTGTCTCATTCCTCCTTTGAATCACTCTGGTTGTTTGGAAAAGGTATTTTCATAATATTTCACATTAAAATGAATCATTTTGGTTATTCATGTATAATTCCTTCTCTTCACAGATGGAGCTGTATAATGTCTTCTAATACTTCGATTACAGCCCCAGGAAGCATGTGAAAGTATCTGAAGTGAAACATCCATCTGACTGAGGATACAGTCATTTGTTAAAAGTGTAACAGTTTACTCATCACCCTACGGCCCATACGATCCCAGTGATTTTGACACGGGCGCAACATGACATGTAGTATCTAATGTCACCCTAAATGTGTAGCAACTCAGTCATGTGGAGGCTGTGAGAAGACCGAAGAAAAATACACTAACGCAAATAGTGGTATTAGTTTTTATTCTCGACAGTATTAAAGAAGTTTTGTGAACATTCGCATGTTGTGTGTGTGTGTTTCACCACTGGAGAACACCCAGGCAGTACCCAGAGAGGTGCATTAATGAGTTTAACATGTACATGGTACACTTGGTTTGGAAATTCAGTGGCTACAAGGTGATGTATGATGTGTCTCACCAACCAGCCGGCTTTGACCTCCAGTGCAGACGGAGCAGCCTGTACCCCTCTAGAGCTGAGCCAACACAAGCCAGGGGGGCGTCCTGCTTTGGGGGTCTGGATAGCGGGAATAGAGATGAACCCTTCTACGCCCGACAAGGAACCCTTCACCTCCGCTCATAAATAAGGGTCCCTCTATTTCGAGCAAAACCGCCGTCGGTTGATCCATCTGGTTCCCATTTGGGCTCGTGTTCCCTTGCAAATGATCCCAAATGTTTCTAATTACAGTGGACCAATGGCAGCGTGCAGTGCTTCTCCACAGACTACCTGCTGTTCTCCCTGGTGAACAATGTAACTGTCACCATGTATCTGTGGCCGGGTCATGTTACTGCCGACATCAGGTCACTGGCTCTCTGGTCACTGACTGTAGAGTGGACACTTATTTATCCCTATCCCCCCTTTTCCTGCCTTACTTTATCTTCGCTTCCTCCCTAAGTTTCTGCCTGGGACTCTGCTGTTATCCTATGTCTTCACACTAACATCCAGCTAGAGCAGTCAGTGGGTTTTGAGACGTTCTCTGTGGTTAAATTATACTTAAACTGTCCCCCACTGATGTCAAGTTGTCCATATCCACTGCCAGAGAAATGTTTTTTTAAATTATTTTTATTGACAGGACAGTAGAAAGCATTGGCTAAGGAGACAGGCATGTAGGGGGAGACAGAGAGGAAGTGCACAGACAGGCCTGTAGGGGGAGACAGAGAGGAAGTGCACAGACAGCGGCCGAGCTGAAGTTCAAACCCCCATCGCTGGGCGCACGTGTGGTCCAGAACCGGATGCCTAGAACCGCCACACCAAACCTCGGCACCAGAGAAATGCAATTTAAAAGTGTCTTGCATGATCATAAGAAAGCAGTATGATTCCACTAGGGTTTGATGAACTGACGTGGGAGTCAAGTAGGAGGATTTGAATGTGACCCCCAAGGAGATCATTGGAATTTAAATAAAGTATTGGACTCTGAGTCTGTAGGTCTGTGGTGCCTTGATCCAGGTCTTTAAACTATGTATCTGGAGCCAGTCTTGCAGCTCCTCCAGAAAAACAACCCAGCCAAATCAATGGACATGGCCCAGCAGTCTGGCAGCGCTGAAACCTCCCTTTATTATAGGAGATTGTGAAACAATCTCTTTTTCCACAGGTCTGACGCACAATCCAACCATTCTTCCATTCTACCAAGATTGCATGTGTTGCTTGTGTTTTTGGTGTGAGCTGCATGCGGCTATTGCCCCCAATTAAAGTGACTGTGTTAAGTGGTGTGCCTCGATTAAAGGCGGATGCTGTTATTTTTGAGGGGCATTCAAATTCATCACCTACTACTGATGCTAGTGAAATGGAAAAAGCCATATGTCTGAATGTGTGAAATCAGTTTATAATCAGGTGGAAAAGGAAATCCTTGTGATTATATCCTGACAACATACTTCATGTTGACTATCAAAACAGAGCCAGTTGTACATAATAAGATGTAGCCAGCCAGCTCGTAACTTGTCTGGTACATTCCGACGTTCGAATGTTTCTGGAGCATTCAAAACTCGAAGGAGTCAAAATGTACCAAAAGGAGAACAATAAAAGAGGGTGCTGTCAATTAAGAGTGTTTTAAAAAGAGCCGGGAAAGTGTTTAAAATGCAATACATTCAATGGACTTGAGGCTGAATAGAAGGAATGAGAAAAGGTCTGTACAGCTGGACATGGTATACAAAGTTAACTTGTTGACACTGTTCTACGTGTGAGGTCCCTGCAGTGACAGCATGGTAAAACAGGAGAGTTATTCAATACAGCCCATTGCGGAAATTCACATCGTAAGTCTCCCCACTTTAAAAACGGAAAAACAAGTGTAGAAACGCTGCAGTGTTTTGTGATGAGTAGACTCCATGTATGTGTACCTTAATCTAAATGGCTGATTTGGGGAGAAATTAAGTGTAGAATCATGTTGTTGCATTAACCTGTTTGTTATGTTTCGCAGATTTTTTGAACTTCGTAATAAGCTTCTATAGTAATACCTCATACAATTGTTTTCACACAAAGACCTATTCTTTCACTCAATGAGCCACATTAGCCTAATCTTTCCTTTGGTTAATAATAAGCGATTATAATGCTAGATGTATTGAAGTCTCTGTAGTTTGATTACTCTACATTTATATTTTCACTTTTCCTGTGGACAGAAATCTGCAAAATAGATCAGAGCCTTAGTGGGTGAAGGTTAATCTCCTCACGCTGAGGGGTCCTGAAGGTGAGGACAAAACCCTGAAATATGGACCTCAGTCAGAAACCGCGACTTTCCTTGAAAAAGCTATTTGGGTATGGAGAAAAAACGATTTAGAAGCTGACCTAGGATCATATTGCTTTGAATCTAACTTTTAGCCATTAGGTTATTATTCTGTTATTATATCTGACCCTGCATCAGTAGCTAAGGGCAGCTTCTATCTCCCCACCCTTTTCGTAACTCAAAACTCAAAGTGCAAGATCAGTGTTTAGTGGGGCCCATTTCGTTTCCTCCCCTGTAATTATGCTCTTCTAGGGCCCCACTAAAGCCTATTTTCCAAAGACACAACGATGGAGTTGCAATCAGATGTTAGAGTTGAGTGTTGACTCTTGCTGCAACGCAGGAAGCCAAGTACAGTAGAGCATTGCATGGGGACCTTAAAATACTGGGTTAATGGAGCGAACTCCCTGTTATATAAAGCATGCTTCATCGCTACCACATGGTGTGCATCCTCACAGATCGGTCTAGGTTTATACGAGAAACGTGAAAAGGAAATAAATCAAGTTGGCCGTTTAAATTTTACATTATATTCAGTAGTGGGATAGCATGAGAGAATAAAAGTGTTAGTGAGAGCACAACCTAGTTGAACACAATGACAATGCACAGTGGAAAAATATAAAAATTATGTAGATTGTCTTTAATTCAAAACAATGAAATACAAGTTCAAGTTTAAATTAACAATGTATAAATAATACAAGCACAACAATCTGTGGATTTGTCTCCCTACCATTCAACGTCTTGTGAAAATGAAATCAGCTTTTATATAGTAATTAATATTCACAAATAATTTAGAATCTAGAAGAATAGTCCTGAATAAAAACAAATGTTATCTATGGGAAACACTTCAGGTTGTATCATTGCATTCCACACACCCAGGAATTAACTCCTCTAAAACTATGTACTTCCATAGAAAACAGATAATAACCTACATCCGAACGAAGATGTCTAAACTGGCTAGAACCTGTCATGGTGAGGTTGTGTAGAGAGAGAGACCAAAACAGGAAGTAGATGGTTGTTGCTTGTTTATTAGACAATCCGGGAAAATTTACATGTAATGCAGATGCAAGTGAACAACAGGAGCGAGTGCACAACAAGTATATTTATACAGCTTACTATGCTCTCACAGTGGCATAAACACTGACAGCTAACATACAAATAAGGAGCGTACGCATAAACTTCCGAACTCCAACAACCAGTTGAAGCGAGTGCACAACGAGTATACTTATACAGCTTACTATGCTCTCACAGTGGCACAGACACTGAAAGCTAACATACAAGTAAAGACCGTACGCATAAACTTTCAAACTCCAAACATACCTTTCGCCAGTGTTGGGAAAGTTCACTTTCTACATGAACTAGTTCATAGTTCAGTTCGCACATTTTAAAATGAACTAGTTCAGTTCATAGTTCATACTTCAATATTTTGAACTAAGTTCAAAAATCCAAAAATAATAGATTAGTTTTCAGTTCTTTTTTTAATATGTCGCTGCAAGCTATTATTTTTCTAAATTATTGCGAAAGCCCATATAGAACCACAGACAGAAATCATTTTATCAGTTTTAACACTGAAACTATGCGTCAGATTTCATCTTCATGTTTAATTTTGAATTCTTATCAAACCAGGGTTTACAGTACATTAGCATTGAGGGGACAGCATTTCCCCATTGTTGCTTTAACGCTTGTTGCTGTCCATTCAGTCCACACTAGTAGCAGCTACAGCTTTCACTCCTACAGTATATTCTCAAAAACATGAGGAAAAATGAGCTGCTTGAATGCTATTTCATAATGAGGAATTACTAAAAGAAAAACAGAACAGTTGTCCTTAAGGTGCAAATGTTTTACAACTTTAATAATTTTACATTTCAAATTCCATTTCAGTACATACTAAAAGGTTACCAGGAAGGTTCAACAAACAAGTTACATAGTATTTATATACTACATATTTGAAAGGCTAGCCGGGTGCTTCAGTTCAATGTGTGGTTTCAGGTTTGCTGTGGATGTGACTACAGTGCGGATTTTCTTTTTTTTGGCAAAGTTTGTACAGAACTGTAAGATTTTTCCCATCGTCACCGTCCTTGTCATAAAACTAATTTAAATGATCATACGACGCTGATCCTTGCTGTTTGGTCACCTACATGCTGCTGTCGCATTCATGCTGCTTTTGTTTTGATGAAGCATGCGGTAGGAGTTGCGACACTGGTGGCTGGTGTTGCCACTTGCCAGATGACAGCGAGAGGTGTTTCTTCCGCTACATATTAAGGTCTCTTTACGGTGTTTATCTGCCCAGGTTTTTGTCTAGAAGACTCTATAGAAATCTGGCACCCTATTGAACAAAGTTAAACTGAGAGAGCGTGCTTTCACAGACACTAGAATGAATGAGTACACAGTAACAATCATCAGGCAGTAATACAGTAGCCTACATTCAGTTCACGTTCGCCCAAAATATGAACGAGTTCAAGAACTATCGTTCAATGAACGCATTCAGGCACAACACTGCCTTTCGCAACCTACATTTCCATAGTAACAATTTCACAATAGACAGATTACAGATAACACAAACTCTGATAACAGGATACAATGACCAACACCTCCCTCTAGTTTGGCCACCATATATATATATATATATATATATATATATATATATATAGGAAAACTAATTGACTAATAGAACACAGCTGAACGTAATCATTCCTCACCAGTTGTACAAGATCCCACCTAACCTAAACCCTATCCTAGCAATGGCCAAACTAGAGAGAGGTGTTGCTAGAAATTAAAGAGACATTAAATGACAACTAAAGACAACATGTAATGCACTGATAATATAACTACATGAAACTAATCATATACATGAAACAAACCACATGTTTAAAAAGTCCATATATCAGTCTGATGTTAACACCAGCACTCACTGGGCTGGACGTTACAGAAGATGGTTATCCATGTGAATTTATTATTCACTATAACTGAATTTATACAATTTTCACTCAATCCAGTGCTAAGGGGAGAATGTCATCTACTGTCAATGTTATTACAATTATTTATAAAAAAAGGTTAAAGGAGTGTTCCACAGTAAATCAGTTTCATAGTATACCATTTACAAACGTTACCATAGATGATTTATGTCATATACACGTCTGTTCTTTTTCAATATATCAGAGAAAAGCCGATAGTATATTTCAGTTCCTTTCGCATCCACTGGGGGGCGTCTGTATCCGTCTAAAGTTGAGTTACCACAACTCCCAGAATTCCAAGCGAATGTAGTGCCTGTCTCCGCTTGAACACACCGACACAGAACGGGCAATTCAACAGCACACCTCTGTAGAGCTGACGCTAGAAAGTTATACATATTTGTTTATGAAATTGTAGTCTAATTTCTATTCATCATGCCCGTTTGCTGTTCTGTACCTGGTTGCAGAAATTACAAGCAAGCCCAAAAAGAAGGAGTAATCTTTCACAC